>VZTL01026952.1:0-59999 GCA_013400535.1 Scopus umbretta | reverse complement strand
TTTTTTTTTTTTTTTTCTGGATTTGAGGCCCTGTGCCATGTAAAGATGAGGAATATCCTTTCCTTGAAAGGCCATAAAAGTAAGCAGTGTCTCAGCTACAACATTAATCCCTAAGACAGGAAAGACCATTTGCCAAAAACTTTGATAAATTGTCTTTTTTAACATAATGAGTCCTGCCTTTGCATTGTGCATGCTGTTGTGGCTATTTCACAAAGAGCTGAATGTCCTGAACAAGGTCCAAAGCACCAGAAGCTTTCTATTAAGTCAAAAATATTTTCAAGAATCAGCAAAGGAACAGTTAAAGAGTTTGACAGGCAAATATTTTGAAAAATACAAAATTAGCTCAGCTTTTGGCAGATTGCAAAACTCATCTGTTGTTTTCATCAGACCACACGAAAGAAACAGGAACCACGGCATCCCCAAGGAACAGATAGGAACAGAACATTCAGCCTTTCAAACCATTTTTTGTGGGTATAGATTAACAAATCTACACTCATACTTTAGTGCATGGTTCATGATTTTGAGGTGCAAAAGAGTACAACGTTTTCATTTGGAGTTTTTGCGGTAATAAGAATCCCATATGTTTCTGTAGATCCTAATAAATAAATTTATAGGATTATCTGCCAAGTGATAAGCCTTTACATTTCTTCAGAGCTAAGACTTCTGTGCTACTTTTCTTGAGACCATCCTTTGCCGCGGCTTTTGTCATTGTGCCGCTAGCTGAACTAAATGTAATTAAATGAAAATTCTGGAAAAAATTTTGCAAAAGAGCCAGAATTCATTCCTATGCTGAATGACTGTTATGGACACTGCAATGATTTAATTTTTAAGATTTGCCTAAATTTAACAAAGTATTCTTTGAATTCTTATTATTTGGAATATAGTCACAGGGCGTTTATAGTTTTGAAGAGATCAGCATAAATTCTGCTATTAAAGATGTCCAGTGGCATCCTATATAGTAATTAAAGTTCAGCCAGTTACCAGTTGTTGTTCCGTTGGGGAGTTCTGCTAAAACCATAGAACAGGTTACAGCTGTTGTCTTGTATTGTCTTGCCTTTTACTTTAGAGCTAGAGCAATGAGGACCTATTTCTGTTCAATCTAAACTCTCTCCTCCTGTAATTTCTGCTGCGAAGGACTTAATTGTTAGTGGTGGAGTATCTCCCTCTACTGATAGCCGGTGTAAAAATGTAACCCCGGCTTCCATCTAATTGCGCACCAATTCCACTGTTTTCGAAACATTCTAAGTTATGTAGGCCATGAAAAGCGAATTTACACCAAGCGGCGCTTCAGCACGTGTGCTGGAACTAAAGCCCCTGATGGCTGCAGACCGTGCCTGCTTGTGAGCGCAGGGGCTATGTGCTGGCCTTCCTCTGGGTTTTTTTTCTTCTGTAGCCAAAGCCTTGAACTGTACTTTCCTTGTTCCGTTGCCTGACAATCTGTCCTCCAAGAGGTTCTTTCCAAATGAGTGATTAAAGGAAATTCAGAGCAAGTTTCTCAAGTAGATAGTGCGAGAAGGCTGTTTTGGTTTTCATATTTTCAGAGTACCAGTAGAAAATCGGGAGATATTGTGGGACCCTTCTACAGCCTGTCGTCTTAGATGGGAAAAGTACGTTTTGAAAGAGACTAAGACTGAGCAAAATGGATTTTTAATAAGTTTTTGGTAATTCATTTTGAATTATCTCTTTTCCAGTAGTATTTGCCAGTCACCATCCCATCAATGTAAGTGGAGAAAAGATGCAATGATTATCTCTCCACCTGGAGATTGGGTGTAGTCTAATGCCTCCCACATCCACTGCTCAATAGCTAATTAGAAGTGTGAAAAACCACAAAGTCCTCATATCAACTCCTAGATTTTTTTTTGTTTCTATAGAAACAGTGTGGTTCCTGAATTGGCACTTAAGACCTGCCTTTTCATCTTGATTTGGCCACTGATCTGCTGTGTCACTTTACAAAATCATCTTTAATCATCTTTATAGTGCTTCTGTTTTCTGTACCTTCATTTCTCCTTTTTTTGGTGTATTTATACACACAATATAAATGGATGCTTTATTATGTATTTGACTAATGTGACACCAAGCCTTTATTAAATGGTAAAAGAAAGAACAGAGGATGCTGATGTAAAGTTAGGAAACATAGTACAAAGGAAGACGTAATAAGCAGTAGCACATATGATCAATCCCCTGTTACAATCCATTTCTGTGACTGGCAATTCCTGTGCTCTGGAAAGCCTGAAATGAGCTTTCCTCTAGGTCAAAGCACGCGTGTGCCTTTAGCAAGTGGTGGATGCTTGCTTAATAGCTTGAGAAAAGTGAGCCATTCTGATCTTTGATTAATTGTATTTCTTTTGATGAATCACTACTTTATCATGAGAATTACAGTTATAAAAATCTGATAAACATTTACAGATCAGGCAAATGAATTTGCCAAACAAGAATTTCTATTAAAAACTGGGAGCTTACCAGCTGGAAATGAGAAATGGGATGGAGCAGGGGGATAGGACCTGGGTTTATCAGCCAGTTCTAAGATGACTGTGAGCTGTCCAGAGTACGGTTACGAAAAATCATATACATTCCAGAATTGCACAGGGTTAATCAGGCTATACCCATAAATCCATTTAAAAGCCTGAATACTGAAGCCAGTGACTTGAGGAAAAGTTGAGGGTTTTGGCCTTGTTTTCTGTATTAAATTACGCAGAACTGTCCTAAACACTTTTTTTTTTTAAAAAAAACAAATGAAATAGTTAAAAGACATGAATGCTTTAAACCTGGTATCAGAAAGCTATTTGTGCTTTGTGGGATGTGGATCGTTGTATACAGAAAGGGTAACCAACTACAGCATGCTTATGGTGTTGCACCATCATATATGTGTGTGTGTGGTCAATTTTCCATAAAACCTTTTTCCTCCCTGCCTTTTTGTATGAGCATGCTGCTGACAAGCACAGTTTGCCTTGGAAAATAATTTACAAAGGTGAATTTAACATGTTGTCTTTGCGTAAACTAGCATTTCAGAATTTTTCTAAAGATACTTCAATTTCACACCACGAGGTGGAGACGTCTTCCTGCAATCCTTGGTAAAATGACGCTGATTTTTAACTGTGAAGTTGTAGCTAGGGTTTAAATAGAATGCTGCCTTCCCCTCCCTGCCTTCCACTTAAAAGTAAATAAATAAAATAAAACAGAATAAAAGCATGCAGATGCTTTATCGAGAAGCTCCATTGTTCTTTTGTTTTGCACTTTGAAAAAAAAAATATCACTGAATTATAGCAACTGTCAGCTGCTGGGTGGATGTGAGCATTTCCACCTAACTTTGCACTGTCTGTTCCATAGACCCACTGGCAAGATTTGCTTGCACAGCCTCTAAGCTGCAGCTGAGAACATGCTTTCAAGCTGAGTGGCAAGGAAAAAAGGTGAGGAACTCCTTTGCATAAAAGAAGTGCACACCAAAGCAGATGAAGTAGTTAATAGATTCCCAGCTGGACCAATTCTTTCAGGAAAGGCCAATGCCTTAGTGTTCGGTTAGCAAAAGCAAACAAATTCAGACACTCCACAGCTAATGTTTGCCATGTGAGGGAAATCACAGCTTCAGATAGGGCAATTATTCTGGGTTACTCAAAAGAGAAATGCAAAGGCTTGGTCTTGCGGCAGGAAAGCACGGGCAGGCTCAGAAGCTGCTGCACTTTCGGGCTCCTTGAGTCCTGCGTGGCCACTGGGTCCAGGGCTAAGGCTCTCCACAGATTTGCTGGATTCATGCTCCCCTCTCCCTAGCTACACCCTTTGCCTTGTGGCTGTATCCTCATTTGGTTTTACTTTATGTTTATAACTTATGCACTCCAGGCCCCTTCACCAAATTATAAGTGTGTTTGCCAGATTGTTGTCTGGGAGTAAAGGAAGAAGCTATTTTTTTTTTTTTTCTTGTCATTGGGCTGTTGCTATTGTGGGAGAAATGTGTCTGAGGAACAAAATCCTTTGCTAGAAGGTGACCGCGACAGTCACTCCTGTGGTTCGTTGCTCGAAGACAGTGAGGCACCATGGTTCCTGCTGTGACTCAGGATGTAACTGTTATGGTTTATGGAGAAAAAATTTGATTTTCACGTTTTCCTGCGTACTACATGTCTTGCTCTTTTTAGTTCCATGTATGGAAAAAAAAGGTAAAGTGTTTCTAGCAGATGCCTTATTTTTTAAAGTGCCAAGCAACTGTCTCCCCCCAAAAACGTGTAAATTTTAAGATCAGGGAAACTGAGGTGGAATTTAAGACACACACTAACCACTCACATGCAGAGCCTGACGTGCTGAAGAAGCAGAAGTGCACAGGGTAATGATGCTACAGGATGGTTTAGAACAAAACCTGTGTTACACCGGAGTAGGGCTACTAAGCAATTGCAGGAGATGGGCCAGAACAAGGAATGACCAAGGGAGAGAGCGTTGCAATCAGCCACTAAGGGAATGAATCGATATTAAATTTGACAGGGAGAGGAAGATCCACCTCAGGCTGCATACACATTTAGTTCAAGATAAATTATCATTTTGCAGAATTGTAAGCTTTAGCCTTCATCTGGGAAGATGAAACCAACCACATTTGGGGTTTTAAAGTTTCACCTCTGCCCTTGGCTACTACTTCAAACGTTCCCTCCTCCGACAAGGCGGGTGACGAGAGTCCATGTGCGGAACTGTGCTGTGACCGACCAACCCCTTTTGTACAGGTCACTCATTCTGTCGTATCGACCACTACCAGCTTAGCCTTGACACCTACATGTCAGTCCCATCACTTCGCCAGGGTTCACGTCAAAAAAAAATGGCTATTGGCATTTGCGGCAGAATTCTTAGTAGCAGAAGTGTCCGTAAACTAGAAATCGAGGCTGAGGCGCATTAATGCGCAGAGCCCTTTTCCTCCATCCAAGAGAGACAGCGATGTTAAAAAGCACACGCCTAGGGATGTACACTTGGGACTTCCACAGAAGGGTGAACACCCCTCCGTAAGTAAAAATATTGAAATAAGCAATAAAAGCAAAAACTTTGAATAGCTTAGAGTGGAACTGGGTTGATTTTTATTCCTTCAGAATCTGCCACAGATTTGCATCAGATGTTGCCCAAATGCTCTAAGTTTAATATCCTATATAAAGGACCATCTAATAGACATGTCTATACCAGAAACTGTAAAGTTCTTGGGAGACTTTGGTCAGTCCCAAAGCTGCAAAACATCAAAATGAGACATTCTGGACACTCTCCTCCTGTTGGCAGTGATTTCTGTAAGCAAACAAAAATAAAATGCAGTTAATATGTTCCAAAAGATGAAATGAACTTTTTCTGTAGAGGAGTGGCCTGCTTAATCAGTTGCTTTACTGTTGTGGCTCTTTGGGCAGAAGGACAGAAGTATTCAAGGCTGGCTACAAGAATGAAGGTAATTTAGGCAACATTATCTGTAGAGACTGCTGTGAAGAGTTTGCTCATGCAGGAAATTCTCTCTTCTTCTGAAGACTTTTTCACATGAAAGTCCCCAGACATTAGAGAACATGTACTTCCTATGGTTTAAAGCTATCTTTGATTCTTAGGGGCTTCATAAGAGAAAGATGAGTAAATGCAAGTTTAGGTAGTGAAAAGAAGATGCAAGAAATCAAAGTGCAAGGAAATAAAAATCTTCTATAGTATCAGAAACAGTTTGATAAAAACCTTGTCTAAATCAGAACTTTGAATAACTCCCAGTCAGGTATGTGAGCTTTCCAGGAGGATAACGTACGTTTGCCCAGAACTGTTACGCACCTTCATAGGCAGTTGGAGGAATGTGGTGAAGGGCACGAATGTCTTTGAGGATGCTCCAAAGCATGCACGGGGAACATCAGCAGTAGGTGCTAAGGGAGGCTTGTGTGACGAGGAGGGTAGCATTTCTGGAAGGGTAGGGACTGGATCTTTGTGCAGTCTTTCCCGTTAGTTGCAGCCAGAAGGGCGCTCTGCACCCAGATTCGTCTTTGAGGAAACCACCATCCTTACCAGGTTTTGGTGTTGGGTTGGGGTTTTTTGGGTTTGTTTTTGTTTTGGTTTTTTTTTTTGTTTTGTTTTGGTTTGGTTTTTTTTAACTTACAGAAAATTTACTGGCAGTTCTTGTGCAAAACTCCCACTGTACTGACTCCTTCCTCACCCTTGCCCTGCGATCCCCTCCAGACCGTGACTCCGGAGCAGGGATTCCCAGTCGGCAGGCTCCCTCCTAATCGCCAAGGCAGTTTTCTCTGCTGGAATGGCCTCTGCGGTTGCCATGACAGTGACTAGCAGGATCATAATACAAAGGTGAGGAGCCTGTAAGTTGAAGGAGGCCTCATGTAGGGTTTGATTGATAGAAAAAGTGATTTTTTAGCCTGGTAAGAAAGAGTGTGAGCAGCTCCTCCACTTGCCCCTCGCTGGGTTCCCAGGGCCCTAAGCCCTCTTGCAAATAAGGAGGTATTTGCCCAGAAGCTATGAGAACAGAAGCTTATCTAAAAAACCCAAGGAATTCTTCCATTCCTCTCTGAAGGATTCCAAATTGCAAAAAAGAGCTAAAAATGGGGTAAAGAGGAGCTACTGATCCATCCACTCCAAAGTGTATGTATTATTCTGTGAGTAGCTGCAGCCAGGAGTATATACTGCTACTGGCAGGTTTAAACACCCCGACACTTGTTTTTTTTCTTGTTACCTACCATGTATTTGGATATGCTTAGAAGCCAGAGAACTCTCTCACTTTTGTAAAGAGTGGCATGCTAATATATTAAAGATTCTAGACTCTATTAAGGACAAACTTTTTGGATATGTTTTGGAGAGGATATTTGTCTTTTGGCCAGTCAGTCTTGCAGTTAACATTACTTTTATTCATTAAAAAGAGCTACAAGACTTCAGATTGATGCCACAAAGTGTTGTTCTAACTCCCACAGGTGCTTCTTTCCATTATGTTTTTTAGGGGACTCATAAGATATAAAGCTACTGCTACTACACCTGCTATAATTAACAAAACTTCTACTCCCTGATGGTAGTCAATAGACAACAACAGAATGGTAAGGTTCATTGGAAAAGAAAAATCTTTGAATTTTCATTCCTTTAACGGTCTAATTCTCAAATCAGGTGATTGATGTATGTCAATCAGAAGTCAGAATTACTTCTAACATAATATTCCCATTACCAACTAGTGGAGTTCCTGGAGAGAAAACAGAAGATGAAGTATCAGAAGAGATACTTTTATAATGCTTTCTTTATGCTTGCTAGTGCTGTTTCAGGCCTGCAAGAATATCTCAGATATTTAGGTCAGTAAACTGTGAGGAAGTAGTATGGAAAATATACTTGTATTATGCCTGTGATTAAATACATATTGGATATACAGCTGGAGTCGAGTTATCAGTATATTGTAATGGGAGTTCCTCTTTTCCCTTGGCATCAATCAGAAATCACGCTTTCTAGCTATGAATGACCCAAATAATGAAATACAAAATTTTTAACTCGGGAAGGAGTGTGGTTTCATTAGAAAAGGTGAGGAACAGGAACCTGAAAGTCGAAAGCATATTCCCATATGGTGAAGGAGTTACCATATAGCTGTAGGCAATCCAAATAGGACCAATTTTTCTATGTGTTGCACCTACAGCTGGAACTAGATTTTTCAAAAAAGCTCAATGGAACTCACAGCTATAGGTTGCTTTATCTCCTGTGTTTTGCTAGGGGTCTATGCCACTAGAAGCCAATAGTAGTTGAAGACTTGGAGGACTTAGATGTCTGCTCTGTTCAGTTCTGTGCTAGACTGTCAGCTTAATGCAAGTAGGAAATGGCCAAAATTAAACATGAACTACCATTAAATTCACATTTTCAAATTGTTCCCATTTGAAAATAATGTAGGCTAGATCCAATTAGCAATTACCACTTATTTATTATGAACAAGTAGAATTCTAATTAGGCTGATTTGAGCCTCAGCTACCCCCTCAGATTGGATTGGCAATTAAGGTACTGGTTGTACTAGTAATTATGGTTTACCATGAAATTACCCTCCCTTCTCCCCTCTCCCCCCAAAAAAACATCGAATTAGCCATGAGTGGAATTATATTTATCACAGGACCCTGTGCAGTAGAGACTTTGCAAATAAGTACAATTAGAAAACCACTCGGAGTGCTGTGCCAGCACAGTAATTAGGGTTTGAAGACAGGAATTTTTGCTGAAACCAAATTGGCTGGGTTGTCATGCAAGAGGAGCTCCAAGTGCCTTCAGCAAGCACCCCTGAGGGTGGAGGTCCAGTCACTGGCTCTCCACCCCTGAGGGTGGAGGTCCAGTCACTGGCTCTCCTGGTCCCCTCGCAGGAGCAGACCCAGCAGAAGGAGCAATGCAGAGAATGGAGCGTTCTCCCAAGAGAATCCTGTAGAAAGGACCGGACTTTGTGAATTCACCAGCTTAGTGGTTTCCGAGATGTTATACGACGCCAGTGGCTAACGGGCAGATGACCAACAGTCAGAGCAACACAAGGCTGATGCAGTGTCTTTCAGCAGACAAAAGTGTAACCAAAAGGGTAGCAAGCCTAAAATAAACCTGATTTTTTTTTTCCTTGCTTAGAGAATTAAAAACAAACTTCTTGTCCTAATATTCGAATTCTAGTCCCTATAGCTGCAGTCTGTTCTTTCAGTGACAATTTCCAGGTGTCATGCTGTTGTACCTGCTAACGAAGAAATCAGCTTCTGACCTTTCCTCTCCTCTTTCCTCTTAGAGTTGCATAAATGCAAATGTCTCTGGTCTAATAGCCAACGTGTAGAACGCTGTACCACAGAGCTTTTGACTTTCGTAGATGGAATAAGTATCCCATTTCATTATCACTTTTACAATTACAACCTTGGAGGCTGTCTGGCGTGGTTGGTTTTGTGTATCATCAGTGGGGGATTGTGGACTAAGTATTGTTGTGTATACATTTTAATGGTCACTTCCAATTTTTTTTTGTTACTTTTGGGGAAGTAGCTTTGCCTCACCCAATGTACAGAAATGCTGAACATTTTATTTTTCAACTCGTTCAGCCATCCAAAATGCATAAACATAATGAATTTCCTGTAGAACACTCAGAATATTTCCTAGCTTAGAGTCAAAGTGTTACATTGCTTTTAAGCAAGGAAAGAAAAATATCTGATTTATAAATTCTCACATCTTGATCAGTGTTTAGATCAGTGTTTGTAAGACTAAGAATTACCTCTCTCCAGAGATCCTCTTCTCACCAAAGGAGTCAGTCCTAGGCCTTCAGATACCTGGGAAGTTGAAGGTTTTCATAAATTATGATACATAATGGTATATTTTCCAATCTCCTAGGTTTCCAACACAGTTAATGCGGCACAGGGTCTTTCTCTTACAGATTTTCCTCAAACTCTCTGATATTATTTCTACTTAGGCAGTTAGCACATCTAAGAACTTCGGCTCAGTTTGGAAGCTGGGTAATTCTGGATTTGGCCAAAGCAGACTTATACAAGATGGTACGGCTTATACAACTGAAGTTAGATATTGAGGAATGCTTGAAAAAGTATTCTTCCAGAAACTGTCTCTCTTGCAGTACAACCCACCAGCACAAGAAAACCCCTCTACAAAGAAACGGAGCCGGCAAAATGAATGATACTACAGATATTCTCCTCTGGTTACTGTCGTGCTTTTTATATCATCTGCCAAGGATTAGAAATTTATCAGAAAGGACTCTGATACTGCAGTGAAATGGTTATTTCTCACAGTAATGTGTGGTCTCTTCGTGTCTTAGGCACATATTCGTAAATTTATCTAAAGTCTAAAGACTCTGCACACAAACTTGGTCTTCATGCTCCTAAAAATGGTTGGTTTTGAGAACAAATAACAGGTCTGGAAGAAAAACCCCCAAATCTTCTCTTTGCTAACTCTAAAATGAACACAAAAAGATAGATTGCAGGCAACTAAAGTTTTGCCTGCCTTCCTTATGTCTGCTGTAGTCACTGCGTGTGTCGGGAAAAACGGGAGAGTGTTGTAATGATTTTGTTCTCTGCTGCCAAAACATTCATATGACAGCAAAATTTACTGCCGTATTTTGGAAAAAAAGAAATATGCGTCTTTAGAAAGGAGGGTGGGGTTGTTCTCTATAAATTAATGTGTTATTTTTTTTCCTTTTTTTTTAATAGCATACCATCTCCTAAATTCCAGTCCTGAGCCTAAGGCAACTCTCTCTTTCCATTTCCCTTAGATGTGATTTCTGATCTTGCAAGGACTTAATGGTATAGTGAGGAGTGCAATTGAAGGACAAACTGTAGAACCTAGTGCATTCTGAATGGCTTAATAAATAATTACATTACAATTATTAATAAAGATGCTTGCCATTAAAGAGGAAAAGACTAAGGAAAACAATACATTCACTTCATTAGATTTACAGAATGTGTAATTCAAAATATATTGACAAAAGCAAGCTATCAGCATAATAATTTGTTTCCCTGTCTGTAAAATACGACATGATACTTCTTCCCATTTCAGTAAGAACAATCTAGGACACAGACAGCAGAGAATAGAACATTTGTATCATAGTAATTCAAACTACCTGTTTAAGTTAGACAAATGAAAAAAATAGACTCCAGCCCACACATTGTGGCCTGGCACAGAGTAGCATCCAAAGATGAATGCAGCTGATGAGATTAATTTGTCGGGCCCTTACTTATCACCTACAGACTGAGGCTTCGTATATTATGAGCTCATTTCCTGATGCATGCACGATGTGCTATTTCAGCTTGGCTCCATCCAAACAGGGCAATTTGCTGTGGCCAGAAGGGGCCAGAATTACCACCATATCACATTATTAAAATGCTCCCATAGTTAGTTCAGCCATTTGACCCTCAAGTATTAGGTCTACCATGGGCTTCTGCTAAGGATGGCATGTGAAAGGTCTCTCTCTTTTTGTTCTTCTGACATTGTATATATGGGAAAGTCACGAGCTCTGGTGCAGGATTTTCTTGTTTGCATTTATCTGTATGCTGGGGTCTGTTTGATGATGTTCACCTCCTCATGAAATCTTGGTGTAATGTATAGATTGTCTGTAAGAAATAGATATTACCCAGTGCTCACAAACTCTCCCGCATGTAGGGTCACCCCCACGTGAAAGCAGTACAAGGAACAGAGCTAGGATGCTCAGCGTGGCCAAACTGCCATATCCCCCAATTTGCTTAACTACTTTCCTGATGAAAGTGTCACCTGAATCACGCTAGTGGCTCTAACAAGTACTTTAGTGAGTTGCAGTTTAATATGATTCTTTAAAGGTAGCCAGCACCCTCCGTCTGGAAGGAAGGTTCTGGCAATCCTTGCAGGAATCCAGCACTTCCCACTGGCCTTCAACAGCCAAGAATGATGCAGCTCCTGCAGAGTCAGTCAAACATACCTGCAAAACCAAACCAGAGGTGCTCCATCGTTTGTCCTCAGCAGGCACAGGAAGCTCTGTCCGCATCCACAAATTAATAAGAAAATTTCTCACAATTCAGTTTATTGCACAGAGTAAAGAGTTCAGTTTATTGTTTTTTAACTTAATAAGGTCTGTGGGGCTCTTGTTTCTCTGTGTACAACGCCTGGCACGCGGTGCCCCTGAAGATAGAGCAGCATCTCTAATGAACAGTTTATTTTTATCTACCAAAAATTGTGTTTGGAAGCGTGTTACTCACACCACTACTCTAGCTATCTCCGCCTTCTCATTTCAGTTGGTATTGATCTGTCCTGTAAAATGCTATCGAGAATCAAAGCATTCACAGGGAGGAAGCTTTTCTGCTTGACTGTTAGAAACAAAATCCTGTCTAGTATCCAGAGCAATTCTGGGTATTCTTAAGACATGTGCAGAATGGTAATCTGATTTCAAAGAAAGATGAACAATTTAGATATAATGAATTGCTTAGTATTTAGCTATGTGATATAAAAATAAGATATTGCTCTAATGACATTGGAAGGCTGTGAAAAACATAATATTGACGTCATTATCCGACTGCAGCATTTTCCCACTATCTCAAGGACCCATTTCTTTGCATGTCTTTGCTCCTGAAACATTCTTCCTTGATGTACAGTTCAAATCTAGCAGTAAATGTCTTATCGTGAACTCAGTAATTGAACTCTCTACAACAGTATTAACTAAGGTTGATTATCCACCAGGCTTGCATGTGCATGTGTTTTTGGTTTACATTATATAAATAGCTGCCCAGCCCTGAGAGCAAGATAAGATGCAAGTCTTTGAACCGCAGGAAGGACAACACGAGTGACTGACAGCAGCAAACCCGTGAGACTGGTTGAGACAACTTTAATTTATTTGTACAGCATGCATATGGAAGGGTCCTCACCTCCCGTTTTGGTAATGATAAATGACAAGATGTCAACAGTTATTAATTAAACTGCCTGGCATAGCAATGTACACGATGATAAGACCTAAGAAATGTGTAGCATTCCTTCTACCCCATCATGAGAATGAGGCCCCTCCACTGTTCTCTGGCACAGCAGAGATTAGACTAAAGCATCAATATTCCAGTACAAGCTGGCTACCTAGTAACTGCCTGAACACAGGGCCCTAAAAATTGAAATCCTCTCTCATGCGATGTGTAGTAATTAAACTTCAGCATTCTTTCTGCAGGAAATGTTTCTCCTGTGTTGTTCCCACAGATTGTGCTACAACAACAATTTTAGCCCCATGAACTATTAACCAATTATAAAGGGATTTTCTCAGTCTGCTTTAACTGAGGATCAAAGGCAAAAATGGTTTTTTTTCTTGCCAGATATTGTAATTTAGGATACAAAACACCAAGCGTACATAGGACTCAAGGCTTTGGTCAGTCAAACAGAATGGACTCGGGGGGGAGCAACTCACACCCCATTTCAGCTTTTCTGATTTGACTAGCCAACATTCCAGCTGCTTTTCTTCCTTAAAAAAAAATCCATTGCCCCACAACTGCAAGGCATTTATCCTATTCTACTTTCATTTATATCTTTCATATCTATATCCTTTATGTACGTGCTACTTGGAGCTAATTAGATCTATAGACTGCTCAGTTACTCAGAATTTAATATATACCCAATTTCTCACCAGCTTACTTGCCTAGTAAAGCCTTAGTTTTCTTTCTAGAGTCCCTTTTGAATTTTATGTTGCCTAAGAATAGTCTGCTGAGCTAATTCAGTTAGCTAATACAGATTGTGATGATTTTTGCCTGCATTTGCCGCATAAAGCAGTAAACAAACTCTCAGTGCTGTAAATGATAGTTATTAATCATTATTATTTAAAGTGGACCAGGAGATAGTCTTCAAGCTTTGTGTTTCAGTGAGTTTAGAACACCATACAAAGCACTGGCAGAGAACTGAAGTGGTTTTAAAATAACATTAGTGTTCACCATGTGGGTTAAGGGAAGTTCTTTGAATTAGCCACTAGCATTGGAGGTCCTAAAGGTCAGAGCTTCCCAGTTTTGTTCCAAAGAGGAGAAAAACAGCCATGACGCAAGCAAAGTATCTGCTCATTACACAGGTACAATATCACAGAACTGATGAGGTTGGAAGGGATCTCTTGAAACCATCTAGTCCCACCACCTTGCTAAAGCAGGGCCACCTAGAGAAGGTTTTGCAGGACCGTGTCCAGTCAGGTTTTGAATGTCTCTATGGAGATTCTACAACCTTCCTGGGTAATCTGGTCCAGTGTTTGACCACCCTCACACTATTACCAACTGTGGACCCAAAGTGAAGAACAAGAAGAGCTTATAGGTATACTATATCTTGCAATCAGGAGCCTGTTGTTCAAGACTGAATTATTTAAATTGTAAAGTAATGGGGCTCAAGCATAGAATCAGCATCCATGCTAAGTACAGACACACAAGAGGTGCACTGGTTTGGACCCCTGCCCAGCACAGTGAAGAGGGTGGGAGTGTCTGCCTATAAAATTGTCTTTATCCTCAAGATCCAAAACTAAAGCAGTGGGATTCTTGGTGTCTGGGCTTGCTGGTTCATGGTAGTGGTGAAAAGGTGTCTAATAGCGGTTGACTTAACCTGTCCCTTTGTCAGGAATTGGGGGCTAGTGCTGAGGACACAAATGCCCAGCTGCTACCCTGCCAAGGCTGCGAGCAGTAGTGACAAGCCACTAGGGAATTCCAGCAGAGCAGACTTTTTGCAACCCCTGGAAAATATCATTCCTCAGATGATTTGATCTGACTTGCTCAACTTGGCTTCTGTAAGCCAGCCACAGGTGTTGGTGACCAGGGACTGCCTTGTGCATCCTATTCCATGGGTGTTGGTGACCAGGGACTGTCCCGTACATCCTATTCCACGGGTGTTGGTGACCAGGGACTGCCCCGCACATCCTATTCCGTGGGTGTTGGTGACCAGGGACTGTCCCGCACATCCTATTCCACGGGTGTTGGTGACCAGGGACTGTCCCGTACATCCTATTCCACGGGTGTTGGTGACCAGGGACTGTCCCTTACAGCCTAATCCTGCAGTGATGCCTCCTACAGTATTGGAGCTTGGCAATTCATGTGTTTTGTCTTTGTTACTTATGCAGCTCGTGCGTTCTGAAATCAGGGAATGTTTTTCCAAATTAACTTTAGCAGATGTGTAGACTTTACTTTTCCACAAACGTACAGCAGATATGAAATAAACCACATGTATCTGTGCGGTCTGAGGTAGCTGCCAGGAAAGACAGGAGGAGCTGTTTGTGTGGAAGCCTTGGCAGCGGCCATGAGGTTTGTGTCTGAGCATTTTCAAAAAGCAGCAATGAGATAGCACCTCAAGACATGCATTTCCAATTGTAAAAATACAATGGCTGACTAAGGAGGCTTGGAATCAGTCACTGCATGAAAAATAAAATGAGATCTACAGTAGAAAATGCAAAAAAACAGTGTTGTGATATAGAAAAAAGAGTGAGAAGGAAGTGGCAGCTAAATCATTACTTCCCCTGGCGCAACAGCCTTTCCAAAGCCACCATAGCACTTTCACAAACAAAGAGGGTCTTTTAGAAATACATACACAGCTTAATCATTTTCACATTTGTTAAAAACACTTTCCAGTATTCTTAAATGCAAAAAAAAAAAAAAAAAAAAAGGCACTATAAAAAAAGCAAACCTTCTCCCACATAATTAAATAGCAAGCAAAAAATTTTATGTTCTCAGAAAAAAAAAAGTAGATGCTGACTACATCTTCTCTCCTTCCAGTGACGGGCTCCTGACTCAACTCGCTCTGCAATTAAATCTTGTAAAGCCCTCAAGCTGGTGGCAGCACAAAATACCCTCCCCGAGGGCACTAAGTGCCTTCTACCATGTGAGGCTTTGGCTTTTCTTGGAAGTGCCAGAATGTTTAACCTGCTTTGCTTTTGTTATTTTATTCTGTTATTATTTTATATTTATCCACTCCAGCCCTAACTGCCTTCACGGGGCTGGGATTTTTTAGTCCCATACATGAAGAGCGTGCAGCCTGAAAATTTTTACAATGTACCTGCTGACTATATTTTACCGTGTTTTGCATTTGGTATAATTTATCTACAGAGAAGGGACTGCTTTCAATATCTGGTTTTTGTAACAGATGAGTGCTATGACCTCCATGACTAGAACTACTTTAAATGTTCCAGCTGGTTTTAGACCTTTCAAATTTGTCTACTGGACTAGAATGAAATTTAACTTTTAACAGTGGCAACATACTGATGTGTGTGACGGTATGCAAAAGACACAAAAGAGCAACACTGTAGATATGGGTCTTTTTTTTTTTTTTTTTTTGTCTAAGAGTAAATCCCACTGCTGGATTGTTTAGTATTTAAAATACATTTATTCAGTGCACTCCTGTAAGGCAATAACAGATTGTTCAGCTTCTCAACCAAAGCATGGCCGGGGGCTTTTTCTTCTCTTCTTTAGAAAGAGTCAAATGAATCAGGCCTGCAAGCTTAAACTTTTTTTTTTCTTTTTTCCTTTTCTTCCCCAGTTAGAAAGCATAGATCCATTTTATGGTGGTTGATACACTTTTTAATATCCTCACATTCTCTGTGATTCTTAACCGTGGGCAAGAGAGCATGCTATCATTTTCTTCCTGCAGTTACAATCAGAAAAATACATTAGACAATGTCTATGCTTTTTTCCTGAAAATTCAAATGTAAAATACCAAATATGTTCAGGAAGAGAGCTGTATATGTTAATGTAATAATAAAAGAAGACTAAAGAAACATCCTACCTGGTACCTGTGAAGAGTTTAATATCACATCTGAGTAAAAATATTTTGAAATAACACTGCTAAGTGCTGATTCACTACAAAGTATGTCCAAAAGGATGTATGTGGGTTTTTTAGGGCAAACCGTGTACTTGGCCTTGTCCTCAACTGCTTGCAAAAAATGTAATTGAAATGAAGTCAAAGGAGAGAGCTCAGCTTAGACCAACTGACAGGTTAATCCTTGTTTACTCATATTCTGAGAGTTTATTAAGCTTAAGCATTACATCCAAACACTCTTACCTGCTATGTATGTCGAGATTATTTTTGAGAGATTAAATGTTACTGAGAATTCTCAGTTTTGGCTCTCGAGAGATGTAACTCATGCCTATGTATGTAACGGGACTGAAATGGCTGATGCTTGGTTCTGCAAACCATCATTAATTCTACATTCACTGGTACTGAGAGTGCTATCTCTACGTATGTATGTAACATGTATGTATGTATGTAACGGGACTGAAATGGCTGATGCTTGGTTCTGCAAACCATCATTAATTCTACATTCACTGGTACTGAGAGTGCTATCTCTACGTATGTATGTAACATGTATGTATGTATGTAACGGGACTGAAATGGCTGATGCTTGGTTCTGCAAACCATCATTAATTCTACATTCACTGGTACTGAGAGTGCTATCTCTCCAGGAGTGCAGCACGAGATGTGCAGCTGACTCTGACAGACAGCTTTTGTCTCCTTAAGAACGCGGGTCCTGCTTAATCTATCCATCCTGTGAACTGCGCAGAGTCCGTGCTATAAACTAGAAAGAACAGAGTGTTGAGTAGAAAGGGTTCTGAGGGGGCAACAGAAGGTTTTTAAGAACACTGAGTTTAAAATGGATTCTCCATTGTATTTCTGATATGAAGGGGGTGACTATCCGCTAGCCTGGAGAAGGTTAGACGTAGCTCTAATGGGAAAGGATTCTCTTTGGCAGCTATGCAATAATGGTCCAAAGAGTTCCTCACTGATTTTTAAACTTTACTTGGGAATGTGTCATAATTATATTTGAGATTTTTTGGATACCTAAGTAATCAGAAGACAGCTTTTTCAAGCCTTTTAAATTTGGGGACACCTGGAAATTTCCAGTGGAGGTGTGCTCTCCTGTGTAATGAACATATTCGATATAGGGTCATTTTTCTCAGTCGGTTTCCAGACCACCCCTTAGAAGTAGTCCCCAGAGTCTAGGTGTTCATAGCCTATGACTCAATAAATTATCTGAAATTTTTTTCTGTTAAGTGAATTTATTGATTGTTGACTCATTTTAAATCATCAGGTGCCGCAGATGTGAAGAATCCTTCTATTATTACTGGTAAATGTGTTTCTTTTTTGGATTAGCATGGGTTTTTTGCCTTCATAAGTAGAAAGATCTTTTTTTAAACTGCATAAATGTAATCTGGGTGATTGTCCTCTACATACTGTCTTAGGATCCAGATGTCAAAAATCAGTACAGCTCGACTGAAACCCATATTGGTTGCAGTTTTCTCTTGGACATGATTTTCTTCTTAAGTTATGTTTTGGTTTTTATAAAAAAAAAAAGTTTCCTGGACCAACTTCTTATCAGGCTTGTGTGTGGGGTCTCGCCAAACAGCCAGTTCCAAATATGTTTTTAGTATACCTGCCACTGCCCCAAAGGCAACCCATAAACTTTATACAAAAAGTTAGGGGGCTTTACATGAAAGCCCTTAGGCACGTGTCATTTCTACCACTCTTGGGCCTTCTATTTGCCTTCTAAATAGCAGAACATTCTCTCTCTATATATATATTAAAAGTTATATTTTCACTGTTTGCAGAGAAATAAAATTAAATTTAAAGTCAGTGGGTATAATGTTGGTATGTAATGTGTACTTCAAAATAATAGTGGTGTATTTCAGCAAATACAGGGTGATGGTACTGCTGACCAAGACAGAATTATATATTTGAGAGCTGTGTAGCTTAAAAGTAAATTGGACATGGACTGAATTTATTGCTCATGCAGGCTGTCTGTTCAGACGATGTTACAAATCAGTTGCACACATATCTGATGGTCACTCTGAGGTTCCAAGCATTCCAAAATAATGACAAACCAGCTAAAATCCTTAAATTCTAGGCAGACAGCATTTTCAACTAGAAGAAAGGGACATGCTCGGGGATACGATGCTTAAAGTCTGAAATTACACCAGTTTTCCCAGTAAGGATATCCTACTCGCTAATTCCTGTCATTGAACTACGCTCCATTGAACGCTTGCATTTATTAACACTTTTCACTCCACAAAGTACTATTGTTCTGTTCTTGTTGCAAGTGCAAGGCCAAAGAATAATCCTTATGACTGATTGTTAGCTCTTGATGCCATATTAGCAACATTAATGGCAAAACTAACTCTAGAAAATTTTCTCTTTTAAAATTGCTGTGCCTAAGAGGACCCCGGACACTTCTGATTTGAAGATTAATTTATTCAGAGGCCCATGTTAATTGATGAGCAGGCTGAAATTTCTCATGCATTTTCTCAGTTCATCGGAAGTCTGTGCAATTGTCTGTCCTCTCTCTCCTCTCAACATGATTTCCTGATAGCGCTACTTTTGTTTCCAGACACGCAGAAATTCATCACGAGTGAAAAGTTTTTGGGTCTGAGCACCACCCTTAATCTGAAGAACAATTTTAGAAGAAAACTATCACTTTTAAAACTAACTTCTCCTGCTAATTTGACTAGAAAAAAATAAGGCCCTGCAAATAGCAAAACCCTCCAAATGGGAGAGTAATTATCTTAAATTAAGCCTTATTTCTGGTTATAAAAAAAAAAAAACAAAAAAACAACCAACAACCACCCAATTCTAAAAGCATGTTGTACAGACTGGAAGCATTGGAGTTAAATACTGGCCATTTTATAGTGAAAGGGAAGGAAATAGAGAGGAGGAAGGAAGGAAGAAGAGATTAGAGAATCCGACAGATGTAAATAGTCTCAGAGGAGCCACTATGTCCGAAGGCCTCTCCTAAGGGAAGTTTTTACACCAAAGAATCTGGTAGCCTGAATGAAGAATGACATCACTTATTTATTTAGCTAGAGCTGAGATGTTTTCTTAAGCCATTGAAATAACCTCATGCCACAAGCACTAAATTGTTGGCGAAGTGATAAAGATGTCTGTTTAATTTAGGGGCTTGATAACCACGAAATAAATACACTTTTATTTCTTGGTTTAAGAGTATATTTAAATTGCCTGGAAAGCCATGAACAAGAAAGCTCGAGTCTGAAGATTAATACTACAGACAGCCTGATGTCGGAGTCTTCAGGAGGGACATGTATGACTTGGGACTTGTAACTCACTCAAGGAGTTGGGGCTGCTTCCCTTTGAGATTAAAATGATGGCATTACCCCTATGGCCACCAAGCACAGACCAATGTTTCCACATCCAGGGTGCTGTACCAATTCATACCAAAGAGGCAGTTTCAACCTAAAGTGTTAGAACTGAATTGTCTTGGCAGCCCCACCAAGATCAGTTAGAATCTGAGTTGCCAATACACGGCAAAAAAGCGCTTCTCATCACGCACTGGATGTTCACAGCACCAGCATGAACCAGTCAGCCCCTGGTAGCACCAGGGAGAAGCAGGGCTGGGATGGATTACAAGCTTAGATACTAAAGTGTTCAAAATGACACTAAGCGGAGTGGTGCGGCTGATACTCTAGAGGGAAGGGATGCCATCCAGAGGGACCTGGACAGGCTAGAGAGGCAGACCCCTATGAACTTCATGAAGTTCAACAAGGCCAAGGGCAAGGTCCTGCACCTGGGTCAGGGCAATCCTAAACATGGATACTGGCAAGGATTGGACTGCGAGCAGCCCTGCAGAGGAGGACTTGAGGGTACTGGTGGATGAAAAACGGAGTATGAGCCAGCAACGTGTGCTCGCAGCCTGGCAGCCATCTCCTGGGCTGCATCCAAAGCAGCATGGCCAGCAGGTCGAGGGAGGGGACTCTGCCCCTCTGCTCTGCTCCGACGAGACCCCACCTGCAGTACTGCGTCCAGCTCTGGGGGACCCACCGTAAGACAGACACGGACCTCCTCCAGCGGGTCAAGATGAGGGTCACAAAGATGGTCAGGGGGCTGGAGCACCTCCCCTACGAGGAAAGGATGAGAGAGCTGGGGTTGCGTAGCCTGGAGGAGGCTCTGGGGAGACCTTATAGTACCCTTCCAGTACTTAAAGGGGGCCTACAGGAAAGATGTGGAGGGACTCTTTATCAGGGAATCTAGCGACAGGATGAGGGGCAATGGTTTTAAATTGAAAGAAGATAGATTTTGGTTAGGTATTAGGAAGAAACTCTTTACTGTGAGGGTGGTGAGAGACTGGGACAGGTTGCCCAGAGAAGTTGTGGATGCCCCCTCCCTGGAAGTATTCATTTAGCTGTGCGTTGTGGTGCGGTAGAGGTGGGAGAATGTTTTGAAGATTGTCTTTGTGTTCCTTATACTTTTATTTCAGAGTTAGCAAGGCTTGTGCTGATGAGTTTTACCTCTACTCACGTTTTACTGATTAGTTCTGTTATCTTCTTTTCACAGTAATAACTTGTCCTCATAAAAGAGCAGTGAGAATCTTTTAGGATTCGAAGAAAGAGCTAGTTCATGATACAGTGTCAGGAATGGTTAACAGAGACAGAAGAATCGGCATTACTTCCTTCCCTTTGGGCTTCAGGCGTTCATTACACTCTTGTGAGAATAAAATTCATTGTGGCATCAAAAAATACAGAAAAGCACCATATTCCTAATTCAGTGACAAGCCAAGAAGGCATCATGGGCCTTGGCCATGAAACACTGCAGCTTCATGTTACAACTCTCCAACGTTCAGTGTAGAGACTGTTCCCACAGTTCTGGGAACAGAAGAGAAATGCCCATCCCTTTGTATATAACTGAAAAAAACTGTGCAGAATTGTGCTTTGATGGCTCCAGGACTGAAAGGGGAGCAGTTGCACTGTTTTCTGTAACTGAGTTTCATGAGCTGTGTTTGCTGCAAGTTCTGCAACTTGTACTGGCTTTATTTTAAACCGTGAGTTATTTTAAAGGTGGACTTCCATTACTTGCCTGTCAAGGGGAGTTTCAGTTTATTCAAATTTCAGGTCACAGCTGCACAGTATAGTCAATCCAAATTCAAGCTACATATAAATATGTTCTATGTTAATTTAAGACTTTTGAGCCTGTTTACTATAGAAAAGTTGTTCTGTGCGCTCATATACTGCACTAATTTGAGTGAAACAACCTAATTATAAGTTGATGTCATATGGCTAAAAAAATACATGTTTATTCCTTCTGCATTTCGTGATGCTGGCTTTCTCAACCACACTGGCAGAACGCACACATAATGTGTTTTCTGGGCCTAGGGCCTCGCTGGATAAAGTTATGTTCTTTATTGTGCAATTTGTAATTACAGACTTGAACCTCATGCAAAATCCTTGGGACCTTGTGGATACCAGCAGGCTGTTTGTGCTGCCTGTAAGTTTCTCTTTCACTGAATAATAGCAGAATTGTATTTTTGCCAGAAAAAGAAATAAAGTAGGCACACTTGGCTATTTGTTGTAAGTTGGTGAGTATAGTGTAGAGAATGCACCATGGTTTGTTGTCTGCACAAGTTGGAAATAAAAATGGGGAACAAAGGAACGTTCAAAGCCGATTTGGAGAAATCATGAATGCTGTCTGAAAAAAGCAACTCGATTGTTTTTCTGCGGACTCTCCCTTATGACAGTTCTTCAGCTGCTGACAGGCAGCTGTCTCCAGCCAAGTGAAGGTAAATTCAGTGACCTGTTGCTACTTATAGTTCAGTGGCACCACAATTGCGTACCATTGTGCTATGTTATTGCAAAAATTACAATGAAGAAATTCGCCCTGGCCTGAAGAGTTTATAGTCCTGAAGAAAAACTATTTAATGCTTCTGTAAAAGGAGCGCTCAGCAGGTCTCTTGCCCATCACGAAGCCCCTTTGGAGTATTTGTTACTCCGAAAGAGCCTGTCCCACGTATGTCTTATGTCCAGTAATGTTTCACTGGTGTGAGGACAATCTATAAAGTCGCTCTGTTTTCAGTTATTTGACCCGTGTGCAGTATCAAGCTTTTTTTGTTGGAAAGAACTGGAAGTGTGTAATTTGGTGGGAAAGACAAACTGAAATTTCCTGCAGACACTCATTCGCAAACCCCCAGGTAGGGATGGCATCTCCTCTGTACAGCATGCCCCTTGAGTCGTAAATAAAGCATGTCCCTTGAGTCGTAAATAATGCTTTTAGCAAATGCTGACATAGTTTGTTAGACCAGTAAGTCACACTCTAAATTTCTGTCTTGTTCTAGAGCCCTCCTAACCGCTGTAAGTAATATGTACTAACCTGAGGCTAAAATCATGTACACCTTCATTAGGGATGTAAAAAACCAAAAAGAGAGCACATGTGTGAAAATAAATAACTAACTAACCCCAAATGCTCTGTTTGAAAAGAACCCACGCGGGGAGGGGAGGGAATTTAGCAGTCTACCTCTGTGAAACATCCCACATTTTGATTTTTCCAGCTGCTTGCAGAACACTATGATTTCCTGCTCCTCTCCTGATAACAGAAATTGCAAAAGAGGTGGTCGGAGGGGAGTGTTTCAGGCATAAGAGTACCGAAGACTAAGCGTATCTGCAGGCTGCCCATCTAATCCACTTTTAACCTGTGGTGAGAAACCACTGAGAAGCAGCTGTAAACAGGATGGGCGTTGAGAAGAAATAGAGTCAAGTGCCTCAGGACTCCCTGTCCGTTGGTGTCCGTGTAAAAGCTTTTATAACATGCAAAGAACCAATCATTACATTGTAAGTCAGACAACTGCAAGATCCTGCATGGCAGCTTAACAGCAGGAAACTTTGCGCTTTTGGTAGGAGAGAACCGTGTGGGAGGATCAGGGGTTTTTTTTGGAAAAGGATGTCTTTAAGGTGAAACATTTGGGAGAAAGATATTACTGGTTCACCTGCAGCAGGCCCTATACTTCTGAACTGCCTGGAATCCAGCGTGAAGTCTTGGATAAAGTGGAGTAAGTCTCTTTCACTGGCTTATCACAGTCACCATTTTAAAAACAATATTCCATAACTTTAGATGCCAGTGAGAGCGAGACCGTGGAACAGCTTTTCAGAGGGACAGAACTGCTTCTCTTACTTAAGAAGCACTTGCAGGTTTCATGCTGATTTCCAAAAATGAAGCCCCAAGTGCCAAATTCATAAAGTCAAAGATGAGTCTGGAAAACGTTGTCACAGGTACAACATTAGGTTTTTATATGAGGTGTCAAATAATAGTAGTGACAGGACACCTTATCTACTGGCTGTCTTGAAAAAGCTGTTCATCTTTACAGCTGTATTGAAAGATCTGCCTGCTGTGTGCAGTCCCAGCTCAGTCTTCCCTGACTTCATTGGAAAATGTGTTTGTTTCTTAAAGAACATGGCTTTATAAATGAAGATGGGCATAGCTCTACGCTATCAAATTGTTAACAAGTTTAACTGTTGTTTGGCAGCACTTGCAAGGGGATTCCACACTTCTTTCAAGGAGAGAAATTGGAAGCAATTGGATTTCAGGCAAGAAATCTTGATCAACAGTTGACAGACTTCTTGTTTTCTTTGGTGGCTTTATCAGGTTGTGAAATATGAATCAGGAAATGTCACTGGGAGTAGGAGGGAAACTGAAATCAGCTGAGCTTTTCTTCCCCATGGGAAGCAGAAATGAGAATATTGATATAGTTCTGAGCTCCACATCTGCCCAGGAAGAGTTTTTCCATGAGAAATGTCGTGCACTGGAGCAAGAAGTTCCAGGTTGGCATTTCTTTAGAGATGTGTGCATTATTGATCGAGAATTAAGGACCCTGACACTCTCTATCACAGAAATTGGTGTCAACACCCTGACTGTTCTGTAATTCACTGGCTTTGCAGCAAATCAGCTTTATACTATAGCTGAAAATCAATGAGTCTTCCTATAATTAATCATTGGTTCTACTTTATTAACAATGTATTTAAAATTTAAAATAACAGACTAGTATTTTTAAAGCAGTATTACGTCTCATTCTCTACAAGGAAAAACATTGCATAAATAATTTCTGAGAAAAAAAATAAATATGTAATTCACTCTCTGCAACAATACCTTTTCTCTCTAGGTTCTGGTCCCACATAAAATAATTGCAAAATCTATCAGCATTGCAAATTTCCATAGTTTATATGATTTCAGCATAAATTCTACATAGAAAATAAGAACAGCAAGGAACTGTCTTCATCCCAAACTGTTCATCTGATACTAGGCTTAGCACTTCTACAGGATATATACAGCATGTGACAATTCACTTTCTACTAATATTCTTTAATGTAAAAACACAAACATTAGTCTGAATGTTGAGAAGCTAAGTAAAGGAAAGTTGCTGTCAAACTAAAGACTTACCAAAGCTGCACATACCAAAGACTTTTCTAGAGGAATTCATGACTTTAAAATTAGCAGAGGCTCACTTTTAACGCAGAACCAGCACCTTACTCGCAGAACTGGGCTTGCACAGTCTTAGCACTACGAAGTGTGTGGCCAGATAATCCAAACTCTACAGAATAGAAAATGTAAATTGAGATATCTGAGCTGATGCTAAAGTCAACTGTGTTCCAGGAAACAAGGAATAAGCAGTATCTTTTATATTAAATTATGCATATTGTTAGCTGTTTACAGGACAAACATCAGTGAGGTTATCTGGTTTGAGAGGAGCATCCTTTTCATAAATCTGCTCCACTTAGTAGAATTTGTTTAATTTTTCCTAAACCAAATCATTGTCCCTAAAAGAAATAGTTTTAGTTGTCAAAACTCGGTTTTGAATCTGGTGATCCTACAGTCTTTTAATTAAAAGTATGAAATAGGTTTGTCGACACTTTTGTTTTGAGCACACAAGTGTCGTATTTTGATTTTTGTGTTTTAGAGGAAAAAAATGGGGCATGAGGACATCTGACAGGATGTCAATTTCCCAACAATTTGACTTCAGTCACCGTAACGGTTGAAATCCCTGCTGTCACTAAGTTTCTACAACTCATTCAGAGTGGCATCTCTCCTGGTGCTTCCCTAATGGCATGCTTGTCCTGCATCATGGCACTTAGAAAAGTGGGAAAGGGATCTCAGTGTTCTTTTCACATAAAGTGAGTAGAATGACTTCTAACAAAGTGTGATTGTCACCATAACAGCTTCACTTTCCTCTGCCTTCCTACTTGTACAAGCCCCATGACCTCACATGAATCTCCAAGGTGTACCTCTCCCCTCAGACTGAATTTAGGTGTTGCTACCTCCAGCTCGGTTTATCTCATTCTCTTATCAGACCATAACTGCTATAATCTGATAGATTTTTGACTATGTGAGCCTTTGACCCAGCTTAGCAGAAGGAATTGGAACCTACTGCAGTCAGAACGTCATGCTGTGGCCTGACATGTGCCATTTGATGTTTTGTAAAATATCCAGAGCTGCTAGGCTGTATCACTCAGAGCCACCTTCTAATAAGCATTTTCTAACTCATGCTGGTTAGATTTGCTGCTCCTGGCTCTGGAGAGACGGGGCTTCTTGTTCTTCTGAGGCCTGACAGTTTCCTTTCCGAAGTCCTTCAGCTCGGACTGGTTGTGGTAGCGAGTGTAGCGCTTGCATTTGCAGGACGTGACAGCTCGGAATTTGTAAGTCCGAGTCTCTTCCTCGGGACAAGCCATCTGGATGCGCTGCGTGCGAGTGTGAGCAGGAATGCAGCGATAATCCAGGGCGTTCTGACGCCACCACTTCCCTCTCCCAATAGAGTTGGGCAGGAGGTGTGAGGGGACACACTGACCAGAGCAGACCAGTTCCTTGACAGGCTTGATGCTGCGGCAAGGCCCCTCGGTGACATAGCGGGTGGTTCGCATTTCTCTGCAGCTAAAGTCGGATGCATCTGCAAACAACAAACACGTTAATTACTGACTGCTGTCTTCCCCACCCTTGAGAAAGCACTTTTTGTTGTTGTTTCTGTAGCAGGTATCTAGCTCTGAACAAGACACAAGCTGGACATCTCGAATGGCAGAATTTGGGAAGAGTATCTCCAGAGACTCACTCGTGCAGCTTCTGAATATTTGGCTACTCTAGTTATGAGACCCTTGAGTAACAACGTGCAAATCGATGAATACAATCCTTCCCTTGCCACTAGGTAAACTCCATGTCAGGGTTGTGCAGGTGGGCAGTGGAGCTTCTGAAGTGTAACCCCAGCAGCAGAGGTGACTTCACGGGAAGTGTTGATGGGATTCTCCTGGCTTCATTTACCTGTGGGCAAAACCTTCCCCCATTGCTCTAGTTTAACTATGGACTGCAGAGGTTGACTCCAGATTTAAATTCTTTTGCAACAAGGAAAATGTTCCTTAAGTGATTTTTAACTAGCATAATGTGTTCCAAGTTAGGGAAATTAGCAGGTAACAACAATGCTAAGGAATTCCCACTCTTCAGGCATTAGGTTTTCCAAGTTTGCTGCTCTCTGTCATGATCCCACATCCCACATAATTTCCTTCAGACAGCTAGAGGCACCTTCTGGCAGAATAGGAACCTGACAGTCGGGTTTTTTCCCCCTTTTTCTCAGTGGATAGCTATAGGCAAATGAAACATTAGGAAATACAAGCTTTTTTAGCATTAAAGATTTAGAAAAACTTTCCAGTTGTAAGAACAGACTTTTTCCAAAGGCATCTCTTTAGCCAAGTGACACACTTGGCTAATTGACTTGTTTGGAAGACACCGAATTTGATTTTTGAAGGTGTTTATCAAAGAAGTGCACCTAGATAAACGCATGTTAATGTTCTTCTCTTAGTCAAAAGGATAGTTTTAACCCAGGAACGCTACTTGTGGTGCAAATCCTCAAAGGTCGGCTCACAAATAGAAGGCTGTGTCTGTTAGGCCCATTCTCCTCGCTGTGCACAAGGTGGTTCCCTCCTTAGGACATCAAAAGAGAATTCTGACCTGAGTCATCAGTGATAGAACAATATTCGTACAGATACTTTAATTTTTGTTTTTCCTGTGAGGTACAGAAACATGATTTTTAGTGCTCAGGTTTATATTTATCAAAATACAGCTGGCAAGATTTCATTTTTTAAAAGTTTTAAGGACCGCACTAATGAAATGAAACAATCCTTGTCGTAATGCTGGGGCAAAAATGCTGACAACTGAACTCCGTGTGCACTTAGTCTAATCCGCCCCAAGTTCCCTAAGCACTGAAGAAAATTCCATCCGTCTGTGTAAAAACTAATGCCCTGAATCAGGTGTATTGTACCACCGTAGCACATAGGCAGATACAGCTAAATATAAATATGGGCATCTGCCTCAGCTATATAGGTTTATTTTCTGTGCATGAATGTCCTGTCTTGTTTGTGTGCAGGTTCCACATACTGCAAAATTATTCACAGTCTGGTGCAACGTCACATATCCTGGGAAGATCTGGCCACTTTGGATCATCATTTGGATTCCTTGTCTTAAAGATTAAAATAAGTATGCGAGACCATTTTCTATCTTGAGTAACTGTCCAGTCTCCTTCACTCTCTCTTTCTTAAGACAGAGTGTCCTTAAATGTCCTTTCCACTTCAAAAAATATGCACCTATCAGGGGACAGATTCCCCCCAGTTGATGTCAGAGTAGTAAAAGGCTAAAAAATGAAGGAATAGATCTGAACAGATGTAACAAGAAAACCAACCTGCCTTGACCTGGTGGTTGGTGGGGCTGCCTGGGAGAAGCAGAGTGCTCCCCCTTTTAGGGATTTAAGACCCTTATAATGTCACACTCTCAAAAACATTACTTAATTTTTTTTTTTCTTTTAAAATGTTATTAATGCTGTGGCTTTAAACACCTGAACTGACAGATGCAGCAGAAAACCACAATTCCCTTCCAGTTGTCCCCAGAAAATGAAGGCTAGCTCAGATCTGCACTGCACAGTAGTGGAAACTGTAAGTTTGACTTGTTGCTACGTGCATTTGGTAGGCAAACGTGTCAGTCTGGAGGACCAAGTTCACCCTATTTGCCAGAAGAACACTTCCTTAAAACTACATTTCTCTGGTTGGTGATAACTGTCCATCTTCCGCCTCTCCTCACAAAGCTTGTGTTTTGCATCATTGCTAATGTTAGACATTTGGCCAAATGCAGTGACAAGCCCTTACGAAGTATGTCAGTGCTGTTGAAGTAGCCAGACTGATTCCAAGATTGCACACCTCTGCAAAACAGAGTTCCCTCCAATTCATTTGGGCATGAATCCCCCTTGGGAGTGCTTTAAGTGTTCTTAACAGCTTTTTTGGCTGCTGGAATCTGGCTGAAAATCTGGGGGTTGGCAAAAAGTGAGCAGCACACTTCTCTCATCTAGCTGAAAGCAACCTCCATGTGCCATTTTTGCTGTATGAGCTTAGACATCACTAGTGTGACTCTTTCTAAATATTAAGAATTTATATTGTTATCTCCACGGTTTTTCTCAACCCGTTGCCCCATCCTGACACCAAAGAGAGAAAGATGACTTGTGATATTTCCTCACAGTGCTTGCAAGCACAAAACACACAGAAATTAAAGTAATATCGCCTACAGGTTTTATGTATTGGAGTTGTGTCTGCAGAGAGCAGCTGAGCAGAACAGGAATGCATACTGTAGTACCTGAGGTTTGTTCAGTAGAAAGACCACATTTTTCATCACTAAACTCCAGTATATCCCTTCTAATGTTTACATTGATGCTTCTTCAACAGTAGATGTAACTCCCTTATCACTTACAGCATTAGGTCCACACCTGAAGGTTTTAATAAATAAACTTACATGGTAACAAGTATTCTTTTACAAATGGTCTGTTATGGTCCAAAACAGCAACAATGATGTTATTTTTCTTACCGTTAGGATCTGGAGCCTGTTGTATGTGTCTTCCTCCATGCTTTGCCTGGTTCATTGTGTTGTTGTTGCTGAAAGTCTGCTCCATCGGGGTTTCTGTATTCTCAGTGATCTCGGGAATGATTTCTGTGGCATCATTTTTAAACATCTGCCACCCTTCCACAGACCGAAATGCAATTTGTATGAAGACACAGACAGAGCACACAGCCCAAGAGATCTGCATGGTGGCAGCTCGCAGATTAGCTTTTCAGCACCCTGACAGTCTCAGATCCCAGGCAAAGGCACATTATTCCCCTTTTTTAAATCCTTTTTAGAACCAAGCCAGCCAATGACTATACAAAGTGGGAAGGGCCAGACAACAACTCATTCATCTCAGCTTTTGTCAGTGTGAAATAAAATGGGTGTGTGGGGGTGGGTTAGTGACAATATTCTACAACTTCTATGTAAAAACTTCTCATATGTGCTTCATTTTTGTGCCTGGCAACAATGGTGATTGACAAGACTAGGATGAATTGCAACCTGACAAGTCCTTCTGCAGTTTTTTCTAACAATGTTATAATTAAAACCTGCTTCTGCCTCCATATTTGAATCTTTGGTTATTGTCTTTTCCAAAGGTTTTTCAGACTTTTTTTATTTTTACTGTTGTTCTTCCTCTCCCCCGCCCCCAGTATAAAGTAAATAACTCTAGAAACTGTAGCTCTGTAGTTATGCTTTTCAGTCTCTGCAGGCAAATGATTGGGGGGGGTTAGCTTTTTTTTTTCCTTTACAAAACAAGGAGCTCTACATTTTGTTTCACAAATGTACTGGAAGAAACAGGAAAGAGCTTCTTTTCAAAATGAGAAGTTGTTTTGTTTAGTTTTCCTTAAAAAATAGGCTACTTGGAATATGTTAGTTAGGGTAAACAGCCAGGATGCTGTACACCATGCTCTTTCTCACATTTTTATCACTTTAGAAAAAAAAAATAAAGCATTTGCATTTGCTTTAAATTCATTGCATACTACTAGTCCCGCTGACATTCCGAGCAAGTGCTGAATATAGGACATTTGCTTGTTTTAGACACAAGAACATGACCAGGCTGATTCCCATTCATGATGCAACCAACAAAAAGAGAGAATTGATGACTTTATGTCTAGGGCACCTATGCCCAAGATACATTCATGTGTCATGTATTAAAATCTCATCTATGATATTCTTCTTCCTTGCAAAAATAAGATGATAGTGGTGATAGTCACCTCATTTCTTTGTCTCAAGACCACAATCGCTTTTAAGTTATTTGCAAATGATGTCAGGCTAAATACATCAGTTGGAAAGCATCTTAGCTTTTAGTAAGGTTAGATACTACATTGAGCTCATCCTAGCTCCTGAAAGCAAAACGTTTGCTTAAAGCAGTAGAGGGACACCCATGTGTGTGACTGTAATGTTTGTCACATGCATCCTCCTGAAAATATTTCATGTAGAACAGATTCAAAAGCGATTCACTGCCTGACTTTTCGGTTCTACTGTTAAGAGTCCTTCCCCAAGGCTTGCATTCCATTCTGACAATTCCCCTGACCTGGCACAGAAAACAGGCGTCACCGAATTTAACGTGGAGGTGTATTCTCCCTTGGTGTGACCCTGATGGTAAATAAGAGATTTAAACAGCAGCAACGACCTGAAGACATTTCACCGCTTTACCCTCACGCATACAGAGACACACAGCAGATGCACCAGTGGTACTGAGCTTCATGAGCTTTAGCCTACCTGCTCTGTACCACGGTCCTTTCCTAACATAACAGCATCTGAAATATACTGTGACATGCTTTCTCTCCTACCCTTCCTCTCTGCCCAAAATTAGAGATTAGCATTCTCAGAAGAGCCCTCCTTTCCAAATATTCCAAAGAATTTCTAACAGCAATCGTGCACTGTGTTGCATACAACTGTGTGCCCTCACTGCCTGTTCCCCTTCCTCCTTTCCTCCAGCTCACCATCTTATGCATCCTACCATCTCAGAAATTACTCTGGTTTTACGGAGGGATACAACATACTATTTTCTTCTTACAAGATTTTTTTTCCTCCAAAGCCAGTCAGGATATCATTCTTTAATACAGACTGTTGTCACAGAGTTTCCTCAGGTGTGCCGATTCCTTTTTCCCTATAATCATCACCATCAGCAGCACTGATTATCTTTCATTCATAACTATTTTTGGCTTAGAGCTACAGGTGAAATCTATTCAACAGCAAGGGCTACACAGCTTTGATGGGGCATCACATGATTGCCCACCAAATAAAAAGGATTGTGCAGAAAAGACAGGCACCAGCTTGGAAAGCTGTGGAATCACCTTCCTTGCAGAATTTTGTTGGTTGGGGTTGTTTTTTTTTTTCTCTCCTTCGAAGAACAGGCTAGACTATCATGATTAAGTTATACTTGAAATTGTGTACAATGATCTCAAGCTCTGTTTTCAGGCTTTACAATATAGCTATTCTTTTCTTTTCTTTGAAAATACTCACATGTGATCTTCTAATGGCCCTCAGAGGGATAAAATGGTGTGGGGTTTTGGTTTGGTTTTTAGCTTGTTTTGGTGGGTCTTTTTTTTTTTTTTTTTTTAAACAAGTCAGTTAGGATGACCAGGAACTAAACAAAGATTTTTAACTTAGTATTATTTTAGTCAGATAGGAATACCACCTTGTGGTACCAGCTCATGGCACAATGGAGTGCAGCTGAAAAGCAGAACAGCAGAGCAGAAGAAAATTGAGTACTGGTAACCACTGAACCACTGCTACCTGTTCACTCCCCTAGTTAAATGCCTTCAGAATTGTATGTGTCTGTCAGCACTGTTTCTGTTATTCCTTTTCATGTAATGTCTGCCTAGAGAATATTTCCAAAATAGTCAGTGTAGGCCTACTACAGAGAACCACATTTACAGTAATCAATTGTCACATAAACCATAAAAATTCTCCTGATGTAGCTTCTCTAAGCACCTAAACAATCCCCTCTATTAACTGTCTTAATATTTATCTGTACTACCCACTGGGAGAAATAATACCAAAAAAATCCATGAAGGTACAAATCAGAAGCTATATTTAGCCTCCAGCTTAAAACTTCTTGTCCACAAGCTAGGAGGGCAGCCTAATAGAGGCAAGAAAAGAATCCAAATCCCATAGACATTCAGATTCCTTAACTACAAAAACATTCTTCCACATCCTGTAGCTGCTTGCCTGCTCGCAGTACTTTCTGCAGCAAAGCTGACATGGTCTGGGCTGCAGTCCCCCGCAATCTTTGCACTGTTAATGAAGCACAGGGTTAAAAAAAAAAAAAGGTCTATCAAGCACACTTTTGTCCCCCACTAGGGTGGAATCGAGTTTGGATCCTCTCTGTTCAGAACTGGGATGCTATTTTCTGAGCTGAAAGAACCACCACCCTTAGCCATGCTAAGGAATCAGGCAATTTAGGGAGCAGGTACAAGGAGTAAATTGGCATTAGATACTTAGCCTGAATCCATTGCTACTGCTGCCTGCACCCAGACTTCTGTCCTGATGTGCCGGCATTGCAACACTGTGCAAGGAGGGCAGGCACGTATAAACCAGTTTCTGAAATCCCTTCTGTCACTTGTAACCTCTGGTGCTCGCTGTGCACCCCGCTCTGCCCACAGCTGGGCCCAGGGGTGTTCCGTTACGTACCCAGGCCCCAAGATACACGTGTGCAATTGAAGCTTATCTGCGGGGAATGGCTCATCATTTCCACACTGCCCAGGAACGCTGTTTCTGACGTGTTCAAGAAGAACTCGTTTGCTTCTCAGGCAGTTCTTTTTCTAAGATGCTGCTAAGCCGTCCTTGCCCAAGCAACTTTTACACGTCTTGTAAGAATTTTGCTGAGTCGCATAGTACCTTGTGAATCCATCAGTCGGAACGCTACGATGCAATCTCCTCCAAGTAGCCAAGAATAAACAGAATCTGAGTATTCTCCCCCCAGAGCCCAACAAATGCCCTGATAAATCATTCTGGTGGCTTGCCTTTTTCAGTGATAAGACAAGAATACGTTAGATTCACACAATAGCATTGTTCGGGGATGGAATGATGACTATCTAGTGAAGAATAACAAGCCTACAGCTCCATCTGGTGAGTCAGCTAGCCAGCGACCTTGACATACCGGAATTAAAATAATAAAAAAACCCCTAACACTTAATTGAATTACTCACACAATCTGCAATTCCAGGATTTATTTGCAGAGTAGAAGACATGAATAGGACACCGATTCTCACAAACAAATCCTTCGGAAATACTTCTCAGGCCTATTCTATTTTCAGTTTTACTCATTGGCAAAGCCCAGAAGGTAATTTTAGAAGAAACCTCTGTGCTAAACTAAGTGAGATTCCATTAGATCGTCCCTCTGTGCTAAAAACATTAAAGTAGCAGGACTAATTTAAAAAAAGAAGGGACAACATCCTGCTTCTAGTTCTAGCATCAGGGATTTAATTATTTCTGGACACCAGAAGATAGCTCTATGAAAATATTTAAATGATGAAAACAGACATGGCAAATATCCTTTCTGCTATTCTCCTTTGCTCAGCAGGAGGAAGATATACATGCCACAAGTGGTTTTCAACTCAGACAGCATGTAGTGTTCTTACACGCAGTGCTTTTCATCTTCAAAGCCCTTTATGAAGATTAATTCTCACATCACCAAGAGAGGTAAGCCAGGCACACTCATGTTGTAGAAGAAAAACGTGTCCAATACTAACACAGGCTCAACACCCAAAAATGGAATTGCAATACAACATACTGAGGCTGCCAGTCCTGCACTCGGACACTATTCTAAGTTGGAAATAACTTCATGTTCACTTTTCAGCAGTGACATATTGCAATATTCTCTCATGAATTGTCTTCTGACATTACCTGTGCTTCAGGGTAGCCCGCTAGATGCACCACTTACTGTCAACACTGTAGTCTCAGCTGCAGGACCAAAGGATGAAGAAAGCATTCAGAAAATGTTATTTTGGCTTTGAATCTTAATTTTTAGTTACCAGCTTCTCTCCTGTGCTTATGATGAGAAAGAGTTAGTTTAGCGTGAGTAGAAGGTGAATTTCGTTTTACATGTATCATCACTTTATCGATCTGGACTTTCTTCCTTGTTCCTTGCTATAAAACGCTAATAGCTTCTTGCGTCCACTCTTCCCCCCTCTCCAACTCTTAAGTACAAAAAAATCCAAGCTATTGCTTTTTCTTTCATCGTGCTGGATTTGACAGGGTGGATATCTTTGTTCTATGATAGACGCGTATTTTAGCGAGACCCCATCCCTCCTCCAGAGTGCCATCTCCACAGAAAGTACCACACTGCTATTCAGGATAAACATATTAATGTAAATCCAGATCACACTATTTTAGCTATAACCAAGAGGTTTCAACTCCAAAAATGCAGTGTTGCTATTTTCTAAAACATATCTTCCCTAATTAGCATGCTTGGAAGGAACATCCCACAGCAAAGGGCAGGTGTGCAGTAATTTCAGAAGAACAAAAAGGTGCATTTCTTCCAATACTTTCTCAATTTCATATTACATGGAAAGAAAGCTCTCATTCCTGTTTTTCATACAATCTTTCCTTCTACAATCAGAAATTTAGAAGTATACAGCATATCATTATGGATTAGAGGCATACAAGTTCTTCTTGGCCAGCTCAAGCAGCCAGAGGAATTTGCAACATTACTGTACTTAAATAGCAAGATAAGACTAAAAGAAGGGTATGATCCATTAATGGAGCAGTGGTCTGACATTCTAACTATTTTTAGCCTACTCTAAAAGCAGAGCTAGAAATGGTTTCATTACTGAGCCACTCAAAATAGCATATACTGTCTCGGGGCTCAATTTTTAAAATCAATTTATAGCATTGTCTTATTTCTTCCTCTCCACCCCCATATTACAAACCGTTGGTTAAATCAGTTTTGTTATACTGAGACAAATGGGCCAGAGTACCACTGAAGTTACCACTAGAATTAAATGTCCTTAATTAAAATTGTCCTATGAATTAAAAGAACATCTTGAATATATGAACTAATGCCTGTGTGTCTTGATTTGTCAGGATTTCTTGATACTGACAAATACAAAACCATCACGATAAGGTAAACAGACTCAATTTGAATAAACCATTCTGGTTTTAATCTGACAACTGTTAGACCTCTTGCAGTCTATGGAAGAGTAACAAAATTCTAATGTCTAATGGTTTCTTAGCTCTTTAATGGACTGGAATTTTTGAGTTCTAAGTAACAGGTCAAAGACAAAGTGTATGCACATGAATTTCCATGGGGTTTTTTTTGTTCTTTTTTCTTCTTGCAGTGCAGACAGGTATGATGAATACATGGTGTGAGAGGAGATAGAAAAAAAATCTATGCCCGTAGTAAAAATTTTAAAAGGGTAATTTATAAATAAGACTGCAGTATGAAAAAGTCAGTATAGCAGAAAAGATAAGGCCAGTATTCCTATTTCCCAAGCTACACAGCATGAAATTAGTAACTAGGAATTTTGAAGAAGCAATTAATTTAATACTGATAGAAAGGAGAAAGGAAACAGGTATGTAATTAGACAACAAAACCAACTACTGCTCATTATTACTGAACCATCCTGAGTCAAAGCAAGCACTAAATACTGACTGACTGTACGGAAGTGAAAGGAGACATTATGTGGAGCGTTCCCCAGTTGTCCCTTTAAAGGACACAAACGAGAAAAGGCTACTTGATTTGGCAGTTCCCATCCTATGCAAGGAAACAGAAATAAGCCTGATCTTCAACCAGAAAAATCACCTCTGGAATTTAATTTCAAGAAATGTACCTAGTTATACAGAACCCCCTCCCACCAGTCCCACCCCCCCGACCCACACAACCCCAACAACTAGAAGTAAAACCACGTACGTCCTTTGTGATTTTTGATTAGTGAACCAAATATACTAGATCTGGGCTTACATGTGTTACTAAGACAAGAGTGTTTCTGTTTAAAATAGCGTTAAGATTTTTCAATCTAGAACTACATTAAAGCACAGATAAAAGGGAACACAAGATATCTCAGGTTCTGTTAGCTTAACCAACAAGTCTGAGTTTGCGGAGTGAGATGTTTTGCGGTAACTCACAGGTACACACACACACTAAGTCAGGCATACTGTAAACAAAGCTCCCTCTCCCCAGCATTGCAATGACTCACTTCATCTGTATGTCAAACACAATCAAGACATCATTTATTTGAATAGAAAGGAAATGTCTCCTATTCCACGTGGTGCGTAACAATGCTCATTTCTATTTAATGATACCATGCAAGCAATCCAAGAAGTCAAGAGTGTACTTCTGCACACTGCTTTGTAAGCACACCTGTGCTGCCCTACTGGAAGTAATCTGCGTACGTGCTCATTCCACTCCACATTAATAAACAGTGATCGTAAAGAAGGGAGAGAGACACTGTAATTCAGTACAAGCCTCAGGAGCCATTATATTCTGATGCTCAGGACTTTATCATACATCCAGTACAAGCACTCCTAAACACAGACATTATTTCTTCCTTGCTTGAGTTTTTTCCCTCAACATTTGCTCTTGACTTTTTTTCTGGTATGACTTCAAAACAAAAATAAAAGAACATTTAATATCAGACTATTTCACGTCAATCACAACAGCAAGAGGTACAAATATTCTTGGAAATACAGTGTGCATCAAGATAGGGTTCTGAATGGCTTTACTACCACACACTGTGTATTGCATAAATCCACACTGAACACAACACTGCATACACTTCATTTTACAAGCGAGTGCATCTGTGCATTTGTATATATGCTTCTCCACTCCTTGAAGCTCCTACACTCAAACTTTAGGCACCTGTGTGCATGAAAAAGAAGCTTTAGAAAATACAGTACTTCAGTTAAGAGTGAGTGAAGAGATGTGCCGGGGCGCTCAGGTAACGGTGCTCTGGTGGGATACAAGACAAGGCTTAAATGAAACCATACTCAACGTCAATGCAAACGACATATGCTACGGAGTCTGCAGGGGGCTCTGAAATACACGTGAAGACAGCTGTTATCACTGGAGTTACCCCTCTAAAAACACCTCGTTATTGCAACGGCTCCAAACTGTGACACAATTTTGTGCCATCTTGAAAGACAGACCCAGAGGTCGAGAAAGATGCTTTCACTAGCCAAGAGCAGGAATTCTGTCTCCCTCACGTTATGTGATTTAGCATGGTGGTGGGGGTTTGGGAATCTAAAGCATCTAAGACACCTCTTGATGGTTTGAGAAACTTCATAAAATACTACGGTGCTCTGTTCTAGGGCTTCAGTTTGCCCTCCTTCACTAATTGCTCATTGAGCTGGCAAAGCTGCCTTAGAAAGCCATCATTGGGGCCAATCTCCCGCTTCTGCCGGACAGTGCTCAACGCAGACTTGACATCCATATTCTGGCGAAGCATGAGGTAGGCGATGACCAGCGTAGGAGAACGGCTGTAGCCCTCACGGCAATGCACAAACACTTGTCCTGCAGGGAAGACAGGTCATAATTTGGGTTATACTGGGATATATGTTTGAAAAGCAACATGAAATAGCTAGGATATAAAGCATAATAATGTTAATCCTCCAGCAGTTTGAGGAAATGTGAATTCTGAGTGCTACAGAAGACCTGTAGAACTTGGAAGAAAGGTGCTATCGCTCTGTTAGTAGCCACACAGTTCGTCATCAAGAATAATGCAGAAAAAAAAGAAAAAAAGGTTGTATATCAAACAGTCACACTAGAACATATTTGCTGCTCTATTACAAAGAGTTAAACCGTGTCTATTTACTACACTTCTCCAATCTTTTGTGGTTTAGAATAAGCCTCACCCCTAAAGATGACCAGTACCAAAGAGTATAAACAAATGATGCAAAATTTAAAATACACCGAAGACAGAGAAATATGCTGTTTGTCCTATATTGCATCTCTTCAAAGATATCCAGCCTATTTTTGCTGCCAAGTCCTACGCTAACTCCATGTTAGATCATACCTGGCTACTTCTCTGGCTATTTATGAAGCCCCATTAACACTCAAGTAAATGAAACTGCTGACTGTGCAGTAACAAGAACTGGAAACCTCTAATCACATCTATGCCAGCACCAATAAAATGCTTCCAGCTAGCTGATTAGGGGACTCATTCTACATCTTTGTTGCGTTGTATTTGGTTTGCGTAGCAAAGTCTTGGTAGTAGGGGAGGGCTACAGTTGTGGCTTCTGTGAGAAGATGCCAGAAGCTTCCCCCATGTCTGACAGAGCCAGTGCCAGCCGGCTCCAAGACAGACCCGCCACTGGCCAAAGCTGAGCCCATGCGCGATGGTGGTAGCGCCTCTGGAATAACATATTTAAGGGAAAAAACCCTGCTGTGCAACAGCAGCTGGGAGAGAGGAGTGAGGATATGCAAGAGAAACAACTGTGCAGACACCCAGGTCAGTGCAGAAGGAGGGGGAGGAGGTCCTCCAGGCGCCGGAGCAGAGATTCCCCTGCAGCCTGTGATGAAGACCATGGTGAGGCAGGCTCTCCCCCTGCAGCCCACAGAGGTTAATGGTGGAGCAGATATCCACCAAGCCCGTGGAGGATCCCATGCCGGAGCAGGTGGATGCCCGAAGGAGGCTGTGACCCCATGGGAAGCCCGCGTTGGAGCAGGCTCCTGGCAGGACCTGTGGACCCATGGAGAGAGGAGCCCACACTGGAGCAGGTTTGCTGGCAGGACTTGTGACCCCGTGGGGCATCCACGCCGGAGCAGTCTGCTCCTGAAGGACTACACCCCTGGAAAGGGCCCATCTTGGAGCAGTTTGTGAAGAACTGCAGCCTGCGGGAAGGACCCGTGTTGGAGAGGTTTGTGGAGGACTATTGCCCGTGGGTGGGATGCCATGCTGGAGCAGGGGAGGAGAATGGGAGGAAGAAGTAGCAAAGATAACGTGCGATGAACTGACCAGAATCCCCATTCCCCATCCCCATGTGCTGCTCAGGGGGGGGAAGTACAGAAAATCGGGAGTGAAGTTGAACCCAGAAAGAAGGAAGGGGTGAGGGGTGTTTTAAGATTTGGTTTTATTTCCAGTTATCCTGCTGTGATGTGATTGGTAATAAATTAAATTAATTACCCCAAGTTGAGTCTGTTTTGCCTGTGACGGTAATTGCTGAGTGATCTCCCTGTCCTTCTCTTGACCCACGAGCCTTTCGTCGTATTTTTCTCCCCCTGTCCAGCTGAGGAGGGGAGTGATAGCACAGCTTGGTGGGCACCTGGTGTCCAGCCGGGTCAACCCACCACATGGGTAAATCCTGTAGGGAGGCATTCAACAGTAATAGAAGCAGGCCACTGCTCCCTTTGAGAAATCTAACTCGATTTTATTGGTTCTCAGCTGCTTCCTCTTTGACCTGCTTTTCCAGACACAAATTTTTCCCTTTCCCAAATGCAGTGGGAGTCACGGCCCCAGGCTGCTCTCCAGAGTAATATTTTTTTCTGAGACAAGAGCACAGATGAACCATACACACACATTTTCATTATAACCACAACTTGCTTTGAACCACAGCAACGAAAAGCCCGTTACCACATTTGCCTTGAGCTGCAGAGGCTTCTTAGCTGAAGACAAATCTCTAATCAGTAGCGAGTTAAACAGCTAAACCAATTAATTTTCAACATTTCTTGCGAGCCCGTAGCCATAAATTAGCGAGATTTAGAGATTCTTGATCATATATGTTGGGAGAGAATTGCCTTCCCCTCTGCAACTGATCAGAAGCAAAAGGGTTTTTAGCCACCTTCTGTGAAAGGTAGTGTTTTAAGGGCTGCCTTCCAGACCCTTAGTATACCAGACCTGCCTTCTAGAACTTCACGCAACAACGCTAAAATGAACTTGAAGGAAAATACTACTGCATCCCTCTTCACTTCACTGTCCTTGCTCTACACTTCAATGTCAAAAAACCCCATCAAATTTCAGTAGCGAGTTAATCTCAAAACTGGCTCCAGCATCACCCAGCTACAAAGTTCCTCTTTGTTTACCACAGTAAGCAAACAGCCGCAGGCATGGTAGACAACTACTACGGCTGAAAGAATCAGCAAATAGAACAGCTACTGTAAATTCTGATTGACTCTGCAACTGTTTAGATCATACCGAGCAGGGACAGTCATGGCACAGCTGGCACTGTTAGGCTCTTCTTTCCTACTGCAGCCCGTTTCAGTGAATCCAATGCTAACTGGAAAGAGTCGCATTTCTATTTTTAGTATTTTTCATCCTCCACCAAACTGGAGGTAAAATTTCTTTCCGTCTGTCTCAAGCACATCACAGCTCTAGTATCCCTTTTGCCCATTTCAGGGAAAGAACTTCCAGAACTGTGGGAGTTCTTGTTCCTCCTTTTTCATGTTCAGTTATGAAGTAAGAAAGAAATTAAGCACGTGTAGAAATAACTGGTATGCTGAAATAGTCAGACAACAATAAACACCATCTGGCCCACTGCACTATGTCCTAGGACTTCTGCTCTGAGGCAACACACTGTAGAGAAATGTGGCAATCAACAACGTTGCAAACACCATCTCCAGCCTTCCTGCAATCGTAGGGAATAATGAGGTAATCATCACATAAAATAACTTAATGACTTAATATAATAAAAACTGTAAGGCCACTGTACATTTGGAAATAAAACGCATATAGCAGGTTGTATCAGTACTTTCCAGCAATGCATTACTTACATCACTTCTGCCTTTATAATTTATTACTAGCATCCTAAACCAACTTTGAGATCCTGAACTTTTTTATATTTTTCATGTGATTTACCGCTTCTAAGGAAAAATAGGGACACATCTTCCCCAAAAGGCACTATTATAGCACGCAGCAGCTGTTTCATTTTTCAAAGTCACCCCTACAGTGACAGACTTCCATTTTCCATACGCTGGGGACCTACACGTATAGACAGAAGATTAAGATGTCTTCTTGTGTATTCTGTTGTCTTTGATCCAGAGCCTTGATCTGAATTTCTGGCTTGGCTGTTCAGCTGATAATCTGAGCAAAGAACCATTTTAAACAGTAAAATAAATTGCTAAGAAACATACGCAGTGCACAGAAAATGCAGTAGAAAGATATTTCAGTTTGCCTTACCATCCTTCTGGGAAAGTGCTTTGTCAATAAAATCAGCTGCCTCCTCAAAATAGCGACTGAGGTTAAATTCTTGCGTATCGTTAGCTTTAATGCCGTGGTATCTGATGCCTGTGCCTTCATAGAACTCTGCATTAGTGTTCACATGCATGAATGACTTCCCCTCTGCTGCATTCAGAACATGGGTTATCCCCAGACGCTGCAGCCTCATAATGTTCTTGGCTATGAACCTGTATGATAAAAAGTGTCAAGAAAACGATTAGAACTTGGTGAATCATCTCAGTGTTTATGATGTCCCCAAAAGGTACTGATAACCAAAACCTTTGATTTTTCTGTTAATAGATGCTAAGTATACTGTGCCCAGAAGGGAATTAACTACAGACTGTAAATTCACGGAAATATTTATAGCCAGGGTCACTACTTGTGCATGAGAGAACGCTACTTTCTTAGCTGACAACTGAGCAGAGCACACATGAAACTTAATCTGTTACACCCTATGATGGCATAAAATTACAACTCTGGTCAGAATTTTATGTTCAGAAAAAGTAAGAAAATTAGACTAGAGATAACAGAAAGCCCAGGATAGTCACTTCTAAGATTAACTGTTATCTACAAAAGGTAATTTAAAAACCAGTTATAAAAAGCCTCTACTGTCAGCTACCAGTGTTGCGGGGCTAGGGAAGCAGCACTTGCTACTCTAGCAGACAGTCCAGGCAAACAGGCGTTTTCGGGGGCAATTTTAACCGCCGTGAAACAGTGCTGGCTGCTCCTCGGGCCACAGGAAGATAGAAAGCAACGATGAATAAATGTTCCTGCATCTTCAAAGGTCTCATCTGAAGACTCCTGTGAGGTGTAGTCCTCTGTCCCTGTGCTATTCAACATCTTTGAATTCGTGGAAAGATCTGGCAAGGCTATCCAAAGGCCAGCAATACAGCGATATAATTCAGTCTTTGCCACTCAGTGTTTTCACCACAGATGTTCTAATTTTTAGTGTCTTAGTTGAAATCAATATGGAAAATGGAAAAGACAGAAAAGAATCCAGGTGAGTGACGTTTAGGATGCTTAAGTGCCCAAGAAAGCATTCAGTACTTTTAGGTCCGCTAAGCCCTTTCCAGCTCCTCAGTTCTATCAAATAATTGTAGCAAAATTACTGCTTCCGTCTTTAAGTGGCTAAAAGAGCACCCTACCCTATTAATGAGCAATTGAGCAGGATGATACACAATAATCATGCTTTTCAGGCTTGATGATGACAATGAATGAGATCCAGTCATAATGCCATAAGCTCTGAAAAAAGCTCCAAGTTGTACAATGGCAAGCGATCCATCTCCTTACTAACGCAACTGATCATGCACAAATCTCTCCTTGTGCACTGAACGCCATCTATAGCAAGAGGAGATAACCATTAAATAATTCACGAGACCATTGACTCCTTCTTGTTGTAAAACCACTACTTTTCATTCTGAGCCTGATTATTTCTGTATGTCAGTCCAAATATTTGCCTCACAGTCCTGGGAACTAAAAGAAAACCAGAACAAAAAACCACATATATTTTATCACAGCATGTGGTCTCCTAGTAAAATCTGAGCTCACTGGTCAACATTAGCAGAATGTGACAGGCTTTAGTTGAAAGATAACTCGGTTCCTGCACACTTTGTGCAAAGAGGTAGCCTGAACAGCCATAAATCCCCTTCTTCTTTTTAAAGGCAGCTTGCACTGTGTGTCTAACTGGATGTGGAAACAGAAATCTTTTAGAAAATCTCCCTACGGCTCAAGTCATAAATTGCAAATACAAGGAGTCTTAATATTAAGCTGAGCTCCAGAGAAGCAGTTGTGCAGTATCTTTTTGGACAAGTGTCTTAGACACAGCAATGCACCTAAGGGTTTTGGCTGGACACATAGCTATTTGAAAAAAGTTAAAATAAATACCCAATTTAGTTGATTTATAGCTATATGAATCTCTGAGTGCATTCACTCACAATTTCCATGTAATTCAAGGCTGTATGAACATCTAGAGCGTTCCTTTTCTCCTAATGACTGTTCACCCCTTGAACTGTAATGTAAGCAGATGAATCCTTATGCATGAGTGAAACTTCTACATTTTCTGCTGTCTGTGCCAAACAACTATGGCAATGAGCCAAATATTTGTGAAGACTTCATTACCCAAATAAATGTTGACAGATTTTCCATCTGGCAGGACATCATCTGTGCCAGGGGACAAGTATCAATGCCTGGGGAATTCTGCTTGCAACACAAAAGTAGATCTTACAGCGCAAGGCCAAAACAAAAAGTGTTAACTCAGCTGTGAGTTCCTATGCTCAGTGGGGTGAGTATAGGGTTTAAGAAATAGTATATAGATCAGTATATATCTGATAGCAGTAAGGGTCAATAGGAACTCGTGTCCTGGAATTGTAGTTGAACCTGGCAACCCAGACCGGCTCCCCTGGAGGCAAACCCACTCCCACTGAATGACATTTGCAGGTTTTATAGATGATTTTCTTATGCAGCTTGAGGTGAGTGTATTTGTACGCCATTTTGTTCTCCCTTTCCAAACCTTTTCTCTCCCGCCCTTAACCACAGCATCACAGAATTCTATTCTATGCTACTCTATTACGTTTCATTCCAGCTGCATCAAGTTCAATGTTGAAATGCTAGCTCCTCCAAATAGCAGAGAGACGCTAACATCAGCTGCTTCTAGTTCCCTCAGAAAAATCACAGAATCTTGTCTGTTCTCAATACGGAAGACTGGGAGTTCCTCATCCTGTGAGTAACACTAGCAAGAAGTGTTTCTTTTGAACAGAGAAGAACGATTTAACCAGCCACAAAACAGGTCTTGAGGAACCATGCATCAGCAACTAAGGGTACATGAGGCTATCAAATATTGCCATATGGGATTATAAGCAAATAAATCAAGTCCTTAATGGCAAAAAATGCCAGCACATTAACACATTTTTATTTACACCGTTATGCTCATGCAAAATTGTTTCCTCACCACTTCTTCCCTTACAGTCACTAAGTTAGTATTAATTTTGGGAGAATGCCTTTCATACTCGTTACAACACACCTGCACTTCCAGCACATTAAGAACAAAGAATTGCTTCATGGGTTACCCACAGACATTAAAGCAGCCAGAAAACTCAGATTGGGCATTCGTAACCAGAACCTTTTTACCAAATACAGTTCTGGAGACATGGCTTGAACTGTTACAGGCTTCCAAGAGTCTGTGAAAGAAAAACACAAACAGATTCCCTTAGCACATAGTTCAGAAAGCTAAGCCTGCTTGCATTTGGGCAAAACACTGGTTTTGACAAGACACGGTTGTTCTGAATAAAAAAACCTACCCTCCAGTGATATTACATTTTTACTCTTGTTCTCAGCAATCTTGTCTAATCTTCTTGAGAGGTTAGAACTGCCTACTGTAATATGCAAAAACACAATTTTCAAAATATTTCATCATTTTACCTCTGTGTTCTCATTAACTATGACTTTCATGTATCGCATGGAAGACCTAGTACTTTGGCTCTGCCAGTAACTTGAAGTCATTTGACAGATAAATTTTTATTCTACACTATGACCCAGTTTAATCTCATCTGCCTGAATGTCTCAGTGTTGTCATTTTTATCCAAAGAGGAGTTACTCATAAGGAGAGACAGCAGCACCCCTATGCAAAATAATCTGAAAGGTTTCCAGCAGAAGTTTCTGAATCTCACTCGGAGGTTTTAATTTTTTCCTGTGCGTTCCTGTTCAAATCCTATTGCTTTTATGCCATGTATTGGGATTCCAATCCCCCCCCCTTGTTAAAACTCTACAGGCGTGGCTACTCTGCGAATTCTAATTGTTGTAAAATCTCTGACGCTTGTAGTCCTAAGTACAGCCCTGTATTGCAGAACGGTTTGATCCCTCCAAGTCACAGCAGAGATTTGAGCGTCAGATCAAGTGACCGCATTACTTTGTTCTCCTGCTGTATTGCCTTCCCGGACTTCCCTGCAGCCCGGTGCAAAGTGCTTCCAATGACTCCTCAGAGATTCAGTAAGGAGATTTGCGCAACAAAGGCCAAAACCGAGATACGAGGTGAGGGCCAGCCAGACGCACACTGCACCAAGTCAGCTTCAAATACCAGATGTATTCCAAGCTCTGCGCCGATGCTAGAGCAGAACGCGACAGGCTAAATACAGGCCCCAAACAAAGCTATGGCTTATTTCTTGCACACAGTAGTGAAAGCTTTATTGATGCCTTGCACACAGTTGGACCTACATACGCACAAAGCCTGAGAGGCTGAGTGCAAAGGAGGTTCGCTTCCCCAGCAGTTCGTAGGAGAGGGAGTCACGTCAGGAAAACGGATCTCCCTTCAGCCTTATCTTTACACAAGGAGAGTACAAAAGAGGGACATGTAGCTGGAAATGGTGTGAGAACGGATCTGCACAGTTTCAAATTCTTTCAGAATGACAACTAATATAGCAAATGCTACTTACAATGCAGTACGCCACAAGCCCACTCGATAGAAAAAATCCTCTTAATTGGTATTATTTCCAGTTTGAGAGTATCAAAGTTCACCCTCCAGTGACTGAATCTTAACAGACATTCACCCATTCAACTAGACCTCAGCATGATCTTAATGCTCTGTGGATGCCTCAGAGATATCATTGCCTACTAAAGCTTGATAAATTATGTAGGTTGTCTATTCCCACCGTGAAACAGCTTTTTCAGCCCACAAAGGTGTGCTTCATTCTTAAGCGACTTAATTAATCTTGTTTCAGCTCTATATTAGCTTAGATTTGGGACTTCAGCAGGGTCCTGCACGTTTCAGCAGATGCCATTTATGAGCCTCATCATCTGCTGTGCCGGGCACCAGCAGGAGCCCCCGGCAGCCTGGTGCTGCAGCCACAGGCCTCCGGGCTGACAGTTCCCCTAAGCCTGAGCCCCCGGGGCTGCGCAGCGTGGGCTGGGGTCTGGAGGGCCTGCCGGGCCTGCTCCAGATCCAGCAGATTCTGCCTTGCGGCCTGACTTTCCTCTGGCTCAAACTCCCCATCCGGTGGCTACCCAGTGAACGCCCTGCGCCTCGCAGCCCTGCCTGGCCTCGAAGCTTTGCCAAGCCTCACGGCCCTGCCCCTCACAGCCCAGCCCAGCCTTACGGCCCTGCCACGCACGCCTGCGCCTCACAGCCCTGCCTGGCCTCGAAGCCTTGCCCCTCACAGCCCTGCCTTGGCCTCACATGCCTTGGCCTCACAGCCCTGACCCTCACAGCCATGCCTGGCCTCACATGCCTGGGCCTCACCGCCCTGCCTGGCCTCACAGCCCTGCCCGGCTTCATACGCCTGCCCCTCGCATGCTATTGCCCCTCACACGCCTGCCTCTCGCCATGCCTGCCCCTCACAGCCATGCCCCTCACATGCCTGCCNGCCCGCCGGCGCCGGGCAGCGCGCAGTCCCCTCAGGGCCGGGCTGCCGCCCCGCACCGCTCCCGGCCGCGTCGCTCGGCCGGCCCCGGGCGATGGACGCCGCAGGCCTCACCCTGAAGCTGCTGCTGGTCGGAGACAGCGCCGTGGGGAAGTCCAGGTGCTGGCCGTGCGGGCGGGGGCGCGGCGGCCGCCGCAACCGGCTGAGGTCTGGCTTTCTCTCCCCACAGCCTCCTGCTGCGGTTCACCGACGGGGCCTTTGAGCCGTGCCTGAAACCCACCATCGGTGAGGCCGCCCGCCCCGCGCCGGGCACGCTTGCGCTCGTTTTCCGCCGGGTGCCGCGGGCGAGGTTCGCCGGTTCCCGCTGACCGGCCTCCCCTTCTCCCCGCGTCCTAGGCGTCGATTTTAAAGTGAAGAGGATGGTGGTGGACGGCCACGCAGTGCAGCTCGCGATATGGGTAGGTTTTGGTCTGGACAGATGTGAAAGCTCCAAGAGCTGCTTTTTGTGGTGGTGGTGGGTTTTCTTTTTTCCCTCTTTTCCCCTCCCGCCTTGCTAAAATCTTCTGCATGGCGCGACTGTGAGCTTCGGATGCAAATGCGTATGGGGCGAGCGTCTGTCGCGATCGTATGAGCAGTACTTGCAGACAAGGTCCTGTCTCAACACCGACAAACGCTTCATTGCTTTAGGTTTGGCATTTCTGTCAATCCTAGTAGAGATTTTTGACTGCTCTTTCCCGTGCTTATTCACCTGCGTTTCTCAAATCCGCTGTGAAGCGTTAGACTTGGGAAGATGTGGCCTTGCAGGAAGGCAGGCGTTCCCAGGACAGGCAGCTCTTGGGTAAACCACAGAAAAGTGATGGTCTGGGTGAGGAGTTGCAAGATGTCCCGCAGGGGCTGCGCAGAGACTCTGCGGTTACTACACCAGAAATAGTCCAGATGCTTTATTTTGGTTAAAATTTTGGGGGGTGTGGGGTGTGAAAAAAACCCAACCAAACTTGGTCCTGAACTATTTAAAGGTTGGTTCAGATTTACTAGGAGACTTGAGCATTTGTCCTGAACTTCCTGATGCTGTATTTCCAGCACCTGTAAAATCAGATTGCAGCTGTGTGATCAGGTTTACTTAGAATATTAAAACACCATTTTTATTCTCCTAAATGGAATGAAAGAGCCCTAGAAAGAAGAGATTTTATGTGTATAGTCATAGGTATTTGAGAAAGAACACGCCATTACGAATTAAGTAATTGGGACTATTGGAAAAAGAGCACAAATGTGCCTTGGGCTGCTATTAACAAAAGTAATACAAATGTCAGAACTTGAATTCCTTTCTCGTTTTCATTCACGCTTTGTGTACAGAATGCAGAGCAAGAGTGATAAAGTCACGCTTGCTCTTGCCAGTGAACATACGTATTGGCGGTATTCTGCGCGTGCTGCACACAAAGCAGCAGCCTTGCAGAGAGGGCCCAAGGTGTGTTTGCCCCAATAGTCACACAGGGGTGTGCCTCCTTGCTCTGAAATGAAAAACAAGGCCAGAACTTGCACAAGTTGTATAGCTGGAAAAAGCACTTTTGCAGCAGCCTGTTAACAGCATTAGGAGAAACTTCTAATTAGGGGAGGAAAAAAACCCCAAAAACAGTGGAGTTGTACAATGTTAAATAAAAACTTTAATGCGTGTACAGTACATCGAGGTCAAAAAGAGACTTCTGCTTTAGTGTCCATGTGTGCAGGGATGCCCAAGAGTACAATCTCCTTAGTAATGATGACCTGAATTAAGTAAATATAAAAAACATTTTATTTCTTGTTTTTAAAAAAAAAACAACCTCAATTACAACATAGCTGTTAGTCCATCTATTGTAATATGTACATAAATTTAAATAAATTTTTTTGGTAAAAATCATATTTGTGTAATTCTTCTGCCTCCTTATTGTTTGTTCTGAGGGTTTTTGAATTTCATGTTGCACTTAGCTATCTCAGAGATTTGTGAGAGTGACATGCTGCAGTAATAACTGAATGAAACTACTGATTTTAAATTTCTTATCTGCTTAGAATCTTAGCAAACTCGAAGCAGTTCTTTCTAACTGGATTCTCCTTATCAAAAGGAGCAAAGGGAGATTCTTGTGAACCACTGCGTCTCCTTTCCTGCAGTGTTTCTCACTGGAAAACCAGCTACTCCTCACCTCAGTCCAGCTGAGCATTCACTGGTTAAGCCTAGCTGCTTGGCTTGCAGCCCTTTTATGTGTTTCTCTTGAGCCTCATTGACTTTCTTGTTGTCTTACTCATGTTACAGGTGTCTATGCTTATCGCTTTAACCTTCCATCAAGTCCTCTCCATGCTTTTCTATCCCTCCTTACCCATTTTCTGTTGCTGCTGTTTTCCTGACTGCTTCCTTCATTCTGTTGTCTTATGGTTTCACATACCCTCATTGGTCAGGAAAAATTTAACTTCATTTATCTTATATAGTTTAAAATACCTTTTTTGTTCTATGTATATTTGATTTTGTGTGTGTGTGTGGTGTTTTGTGTTTTTTGTTTTTTTTTTCCCCTCTGTAGGACACAGCAGGACAGGAGCGCTTTAGAACACTGACTCCCAGTTATTACCGAGGAGCTCAAGGGGTTGTTTTAGGTAGGAGGTATATGGAAGAAAACATGGTTACAAAAAGTGTGGTCTTTATTACTACTTACACGTCCATGTCTTTACAAAAGGAGGTTGTCTGAGAGAATCAGAGGAGCAGTTATCATCTTTATAAGGTTACTGTGTCATTAGCTCAAACACTGGCAGGAAGTAATGCTGCTTGAAAATGTTTTAAATTAAAAATGCAGAGAAGTCACGCTGCAAGCTGTTCAGTGGATGAATTTTTAGTTTTGTAGTTATTACTTCGCATTTCTAGTAATAAGGCAAATTGGGTTTTGTTTTGGATCACCCCCGATGTTTTTACTTTTTTTTTTTCCTAGACACTATTGATGTGATTACTGTCAGAAAATTACTGTAAGACAGGTTTGTAGCACAAGCAATGGACGGCTAGTCTCTTTCTGCCTGACAATGCCAATTAGAAAAAGAAGGGATTCTTATTCTCGGGGATCATGAAGGCTGAACACCTTGCTGTACAAAACAATCTTTCTATGATGCAGCTTTTTCAACCTCAGTGATTAAATGAATGCAGTTTACCAGTGACCAAAAGTCACTTTTTGCTCAGAATCTGTGTTTTTAGCAGCAGTGCATGCATGCAGTTGCACATTAAAAGAGGTGACAAAAGACCCATTTTAAAATATTCTGTGTGGCCCAGTTTGGAATTAGTAGCAGGTATAAAATTTCAACTGGCAAGTCTGATTTCCAGTCACAGATCTGTTGCAGAGATGCTCGTGTCCTGTAATCCTTAGTGACTCTGGGTGAGCACAGCCAATGTGTTCCAGCTCTGGGAAGAGGCTATGATTGATGCATCTTTCTGTAATTCCCTAATACTGCTTTTGGGGGGGGGCAGTAGTTTGCTAGTAGGGTCCAAGTTCTGCCATAATGAAGTAAACATTGTTCAAGACTCTACGTTGTTAAGCTCCTTTTCCTCTGTTACCAGTGTATGATGTTACAAGAAAAGACACTTTCACAGGACTAGAGAGCTGGCTGAATGAGCTGGAAATGTACACCCCCAAAGGCAACACTGTGAAGATGTTAGTTGGCAATAAAACTGATAAGGTCAGTTTAGAAATGCATCCTCTTACACTCTTCCACGGATTACTTGGTTGTTGTAGAGTATAACTCTGAGACAGGTGCTGAAACTAACACATCTGTTGGGTGAGGAGGTGATAACACTCCGTCACTGAGGAACCTAGGTTGGGTGGGCTCCATTTACTACCTCATTTTTGAAGCAGATCTTGTTAAAGACTTCAATGGAAACTCTCCTGGAGACATGCAATTGATGAGAGAGATTCTCTTGAGACAGTGAGAGGTTCTGCCCCAAAACTGCTGTATACCATTGACGTTAACTGCAGGGCAACAGCACAACTGCTGCTTTCTTTTTGACCAGACTGTGTTTTGGACAGGTGGTGGGGAAGGAGAATTCATCTCTTCAGATGGCTGTAGGGTATGCATCTGTATGGGCGTGAGGTGCACTGGTTGCTGTACGTTTCTGGGGTGTTTTGACATATCTTGGATGCGTAGCGAGCTGTTTCACAAGAGAGGTTTCCAGCGTGGCTATGCTGAACTAGGTTCTCTTCTGCCCCCTTCCAAATCTGTCCATTTTCAGATCCTTTGATATGCCTTTTCAGCTATTTGACTACTGAAACCTCCTTACTGGCATATATCTTGCTCCTAGTTGATTCAGGAGGTAGCAACATATTCATTTCCTACTGATTTGATGTTGCTGCTGTTCAATTTGCCCCCCTAACAGCCTGCCTAGCAGTAAGCTGTCTGTAGAGTGGGAAAATCCAGTTGCTGATTCCTACATGGTTTTATAGAATTTTTCTTTTCAGCAAAACTTCACTTTTGCAGTGGTGCTTTTCCAGGGACTTCCCGAGAGTGGCAAGTATAGCTTATTTTAGTCATGTTCTTCATTCGTCTCTGCAGCCTGATCGTGAAGTAGAGAGAAAAGAAGGACTCCAGTTTGCTAGGAAACGCTCACTGCTTTTTATAGGTATGTAACGCTGTGCCAAAAATTTGTATATTCATATGTATGTTTTGGTATTGCTAAGTGTGAATGAAGTGCACAATTGTATTTCAGGTTGATTTACCTTTTTTTTTTTTAAGTGCCTAATTAGTATGGGTTTCTTTGGCTGCATTAGTTCACATGCATGGATGTAGGTTTTAACTTTTTTCAAAGATGCTCTGCATTCACTGTGATTGGAAGTACTTTTCTCTGAAAAGAGACTTACTTCATATACTGTGTAGGAATGAATTTTTGTATTCTCTTGAAACTAGCAGGATTTTTTTAATTCAGAGCCCAGAAGACTGGAATTTTTCTCCTGACTGATGTCAGCAAGGACCTCGGGTAATCTCTTTTGTTTCCAGGTTTCTGTTGCAGTTACATAAAAGACAGTGTTCTTAGACCAACAATAAAACATACAATGTGAAGATATAAAGATGGGAAACAAATTGTGTTTTTCCAAAAAAAAAAAAAAAAGTACCTTTTAAGTGAAGCTTCTTGAAACGATTTCCAGAAGGAACTGCAACAAATGCATAGGGGAAAAACATGTAATTCCTCTGCGTTCTTTGTTTCCCAGCTTAGCTATGGAATAATTATCTTGTAGGTAAATACTATCACAACCTGAGAAAAATTTCTGTTTCTCCATTATAGAGAGAATAGAGAGCTGTGGAATTTTTTTAGGTGGAAAAACTGGGATGCATTTCTGTTCATCATCATATTCAACTAAAGTGTGCCTTCAAGGGAGAATGGAGAAGAGGATCATTTATTAAAAAATTTCTATCTTCCTTCTGGTCCCAAAAGAACTTCTTACAAAGTGAAATACCCCCTGCAAATAAGATGACATACTTCTTTGTTGGTTTTTTTTTCCCCATCCTTTGGAGCTTNTTTTTTTTCCTCCCCCCTCCACCAGAGACCAGTGCCAAGACACAGGATGGAGTGCAACATGCCTTTGAGGAACTAGTCATAAAGATTCTGCAGACACCAGGTCTTTGGGATAAAAGCGCAGAGAAGCGGGGAGTCCAGCTAATGGAATCTTCACAGCAGGATAGAAGCTTGTGTGGCGCATACTGTCCACTTTCTTAAATCTACAGGTGGCTGTTCTGTCTGAATGGAGCGGACTCTGTTTTTTTAAAGGGAGGATGTGCCACCAATTGCGGAAATCCAAACCCCAAACTGATTAGCAAAATACATTTTTGTTCAATAACAAAATGCAATTTCTCCTTCCTTATGCACAACTGAGATCTCCAGATATTTTTCTGGTAACTCAGATTTTTCACTTTTTCTATTTCAGTCATAGCGCTTCTAAGAGTATTGTGCTTTTGCTGTACGGCATGCAACATGGACTTTTTTCTGAAATTCCCACTTTAAAATAAGGTAGTATTATTAAAAAAAGCTTATAAAATAAAGTAGTACTCCATTTTGGAATATTACTGAAAAGCTGCTCTTCCCCAGAAAGGCATGAGAGTCTTTTAAGCACCCAAGTTTCCTTAAATGTAGTTAAGAGTCAGGAGCCACCCTGAGCAGTGACATTGTTTCCCTATTGCAGATGGTTTTTAAGCAATGTCCCCCAGTAGTAAGTTGAGTTACTACTTTATTTCAGGGTTGTAGAGGCGTATCTATGAACATTTGGCAGGAAAAAAATCCCTTCCTGTGCAGTACACTGTAGGTTACCCCTTGCTACTCTGAAATACTTTGTGCCAAGGATCAGGTGAAATGGAGCCTTCATTTTGGGCTGGTTTACACTGTGGGTCCTTTTTGCAGTTAACGAGGCTCTCCGCAAACCCATGTTCCTGCCCTTGCTCAGCAATTGCAGGGCTAAAACTAAATTCAATATAAAATGTGCTGGTTATGGAAGGCTTTCCGCTAGGATGAGTCTGTCTATTGCCAATCCCATTATGAAGTTCTGTCAGGTACTTTTCCCTGACCCCCCCATTACACTCGCTGCCTTTTCTGGCAAACAGGGTCATGGAAAATGTTAACCTAGACTCTGATGTTGGTAGCGATGCCTCTAAAAGACTTCTGGTTGGCTGCCTGCAACGTTGTAAAAGTAGTAAAATTGGGGACAATATTAAAAGCATTTAAAATGTAAACTGACGTGCTTGTAAAAGTGACAAATCCAAAGACGGTCGTTCATTACAGGACACTGCAGAAGAATTGCCCTTTTGTTAAGATGCATGTTTTGATGACTCATGACTATCAAGTTAATTTAGATTAGTGGGAGCGCCTTCCCGAGTACCGCCAGGGATTTGTCATGAGTGCTACTGCAACACAGCTGAAGACAAGGCGTCTAGACTTCAGCCTTGCTTTGGAACTATTCTAGCTCGTTCTCTGCAAAGTTGCTCTTTGTGGAGTTGTTTTCTTCTGTGAAAAGTGTGCCTGTATAATTGTTGCTGAAGTGAATAGAAATACCTGTACTGGGTTTTTGCATCAGCTTCTGTCTGCCTTCCAATGGATGTAAGTGGCGGCATGGTTGGAATATCGCTCCTGTGTATTTCCCTCTACTGAAATCCTTCAATACTACAAACCATAAAAAGAATTATGAAAGACTACATAAATTTTAGGTGTGAGCAAGATGGGCAGAGGGATAAGGGGGAGGAGTTTCAGTTTGCTTATGTACTTTGACTTGGAGCTTTTGGCACTATTTACAAAGCAGGACTTTGAATTAAATTTGCATTCTGATTTTCTTTAGAATCTTTTCTCACCTTTTTTCCTCCCTAATGGCAGGAACATATACCAGGCATGGCTAATGCAGCAGGGACTCAGTATCTTGTCAGAATTGGTGTCTTGTCCTGGTAACAACCATCTTCTGCATGTACCCTCTTCCTAGGATTTTAGAATAAATGGGAGCATTGAATGTGTTCTTTTTTTCCCCTACAACTGAAGCTCATCTTAGCTACATGCAAACTTTAGCATATAATACGTAGCCTCTCACCTTTACTTTGAACCTAAAAAAAAATGAAACGTTTCTGATTGGTTCAAGGGAGTATCTGCATACACTTAAAAAAATTATTTAACTCATACTGAACATTTCAGTTTCAGTTTTAATGGCAATATTATATCTTAACATCTTAAGTTTTCAGTTATTGTAACTTCAGATGTACCTCTAGATGTAATTTGCCTTGCTTCTCTTACTGCCTATTTCTACTATTGGACTGTTAGATCATAAAGCATACAACTACTTTATTTACAGCAAGTCATTTTGAATATTCCAAGATGTTAATAGCAACTTTGCTTTAAGTGAATTCTGACCCTTAAATAGTATCTTACCTAGTTTTCTTTAAATTAAATCTGTATCCTCTAAACATGATTATGTCTTGCAGAGTATAAAGACTTGCTTGTAACATAGATCTACAGTGAGATTAATCTGCCCCTTTTGTATTTTCATAATACAGCTTAGTTTTGAAAATACTACACTCATTTTTCATACGATGAAGGCTGATCTGTCACAAAATTCACTTGGCAATGTCTCTCTTGTAAGCCACATTACTTCGGTGCTTGTGCTGGGACAAGAGTGCAGAGTTAATGGCAGAGCTGATGGGCCACCCACAGGTGAAGGCGTCCTTGTACGTCTGCTGTACAAACTTGTTTACTTTGTACCAGTCTGGCAGCAGATCTGCTCTGACAAGCCAGAGCAGATACCTGACTGTGAAAAGCGCTTATTCTTGTAGGAACGGGAACCTCAGTGCCTATACGCAGGATAATACATGAAAGCTGCCAGGGTACACGTTTGGAGAAGATGGATACGAGTGACTGTCCTACACAACCTTCTGGGCTAGAGTTAATGTGGATTCAGTGAGACTGGTATATAAGAAATGTGCTTTTAATATGCACTGTTGTCAGTTTTGCTAAATGCAGTGGAACAAGAATAACATTGTTCTGTTAAGATGCAAGGAATGAGACTGGTGCACCAGAAGGTCTTGTTAAAGGGCACAGCACACAGGAAAGATTAGACCTCAGCAGGCAATGGAAAACAGGAACTAATTTCAGCTAACATGCACCTGTACAATACTCATAATTTTTTTCAAATTATTATAAAGCATAGGTGCTTCCAGAATCATCTCTCTGCATTTTCTTATTAACACCCATCTAAAAACCCTCTATGTTCAAGTCTCCTGAAATATATACAGTCCTCTAACAGTTGAGATTTCTTCTTCAGGACTTGATGTAGCCAATTAGATGCTCTGGAAGCCTTTACCTGATTTGGAACAAAGGCAGTCATAAATGCTGGAGGGATGACAATTTGGACCTGTAGCTCAGCTACTTGGTACTTCAGCCTCCTCCTTTTAGCGGCCTTTTTGGATCTGCTATGTTGGCGTCAAGGTGGTATCCCGTCGGGTGGCATTTGCAAAGATACCATGTAGAAAATAAGCTTCTTCAACGTCCTATTTTAAAATCATACGCAGTTATTTTCATGTAGCCTAAAAAAGGTCTCTGGTTTATGAGCTGGCGAGTCACACGGGTGTGTTCACAGATTGTTTAACATTTGTCCTGTGTCAGCAGGAAGAGATTGGGAAAGTGGGCATAAGCTATGGATGAGCACTCATACCTGTGCAAGACAACTTGGAAGCATTGGGAAATGTGGGATGGATATAAAACAACTCCCATTGCTCAGCCACTAAAATATATACAGCTTGTATGACTGGCCTAGTTCTACTGCCTAATTGGAAAGGATTTGCAACTAACAATCCTGAGTAAAGGGAACTGTGTTTGCTGGCCTGTCAGCCAGCTGAACTTTTGAGTAACTGATGGGGAATAAGCACTCTCCAAAGGACATCCCTCCCACCTAGCTGAAGTAGCCTCTTCTGTAGGCAGACTGGTTCCTGAAACATACCTCGTTCAGATGCCTTAACTCCAGCCACAGAATTTGTGGCCAAAGGATGAAAACTGTAGCTGGTTAGTGTCCTAGCACTACTTAAATGCTTTGGAAGTGTGGGACCCTCTGTGAAACTTTACTGTACAAAATGCACTATTTACAGTCTAAAAGTCACTCTAATCTTTTACTGATCTGATTAGTCTGAGGGTTCACTTTTAAATGACAGCTGCTATTCAAGATTTTGATTCAGGAAGGCAGTGTCAGCTTCTGACTTTGTTTCGTTTCTCTCATACAGTCTTTATGTATTACCTTCTAGATAGACCAGCAGTTTTGAAGTGAATTTGACACATTTCCCTTTTCTAATCCATATATTTACAAGACATTTTTATACAATCTTTCCTTTAAACAGATGATAACAAGCTATGACCTAACCCAGTTGACTGGCACCCAAAATGAATCCTTGTTTAGTTTCTCTAACACAGTTTTCAGCTGATTACATGCACTCTGGAGATCTTCTTTCACCAGTACAGTGTCAATTAAATGGCCATACTGCTCTTCAATGTACGCTGCTGAATTAATAATTTCTTGCTGTTCTTCATCCTGCTGATCAACATGAGAAGATGGTATGAAATGTACAGTATGTCTTTTTAATTACTAGCATTTTAACGCATATTAGCACAATAGGTCACTACTATGAAAGGAAATGAAATGAACTGCTACAATTAGGAAAAGGGTATGTAAGATACTACAACTGAGATCAAGGAGTGGTATGCTACTGCTGGAATTTGGTAGGCTGTTTCAAAAATAAGAGAGGTGATAGGGAGGGCGGGAAATGTTACAGGAGGGACACAAGATGGTGACACTGCATTTTATGAAGTCAGAGTCGCTGCCTAACCTAACACTTGGAAATCGTACTGCTCAAAAGTTGAAGGAGAATGCTGGACCCACTGTCCCCAGGTTCAATAATTGTAAGGGCTTACGTGAAAACTTACCAAGTGAACTATGTTGTTACGTACAAACTCAAGTTCAGGTCACCCAAAGTAATGACCTTATGCACTCTCAGTATTTCTGTCTGCATTTGATCTGTCTACATCACCCATTTAGAGTTGGTCTAGGCTCGGTCCTTGTCAGACAGGCACATGCTGCATTTTGTGTGTACCTGATTAACAGCCTGGGTGGGTGCCACTCTGTAGATACCAGGAATAGGTGGCTACCCTTACCATTCAATGGGGCTGCTCAGCAGAAATGTAAACCAATTATTAGTTTAGCTGAGTTCAGTAGCAGCTTCTCCTGCTGCAGCNGAGTTCAGTAGCAGCTTCCCCTGCTGCAGCCTTCAGCAATGTACACGGAGCCACACGGAAGACGTGCACTTTGCTTCACCTCATTTATGTAGTCAACTTTTAAGGGAGCTGAGTATCTCATACTGAAGTTCTAGCTGAAAGGCTGTATGTGCACAGGACCCACTTTGTGCCCCACTGACTCTCGCTGCCATGGAAAAGGAGCTCTTCTATATCATGGAAATGCTAGCCCAAATACTTCTTTCGTGTCTAAAAACAAGAGATTAAGGTTAGAATACTTACAAGGGGGGATGAGATTTCTTCTGACATGGGAGATTTTACAACATGTTTTTTCTTTTCTGGAATGAGAGGCTTCACGAAGATAACATAAGGCTTAAACTCAGGAGTCCTCAAGTGCTTTACTGCCTGTGAACAGATGTTTTTTGTTACACCATTTTTAGTATTTTTTTTTCCGTTATATGTCAATGACCTACTTAAGCTGGGTTCAACAATTTCACCAGTACACACTCTGGTGTGAAGACCCATGTACTATACATCTGCCCACAGTAACCTTTTGCTCTTAATGTCAGTGTCCTGGCTACCTTACAGGAGTACAGGAGCTGCCTAGAGCATGGCCTAACTGCAAGCCTGCCTTGCTATGCGTTGCGATACCAGGAACAAGGACATGGCAAAAGCTACTGACAAAAAGCATAAAAAAGAAAATTGATTTGACAGGCAAGTTACGGTTTGCTTTGCTTAAGAGGCCAAACATTGGAAACTTTAAACCCGGAATTAATCTGAGGTAGTATTACAAGTCTTTTCCTAGCCCAGTTACAAAATCTGAATCAAAATTTCAAAGATTAACTCCCATACGGAGGGATTAAGAGCAGGTATACTGGCACTGGTTACAACACTAGTCATGTATCAGAGGCAGTAGGAAGGAACAAGAATGAAAAACCCATCCATGCTTTTAAGTATTCTCTCTAGAACTTGAGCAGGCTACGACAGTGATGCACCTTTCTGCTACAGCAAGGGAAAAATCCCACAGTAAGAACTGATAAAGTGTCATCTAGGCTGTATCAACTAGACATCTAGGAACTGTAAACCTGCACTGCTTTCTGAAGAGCCCTACTCCGCTTAGGCTAGCAGTCAGGCCACCCGTTAGAAACACAAGTTCTGAGAGCATCACTGTTCTCTGCAGAGCAAGCAGCCACAAATGGTGAACAACATCAGTTACTCGGGCTGGCAGCCTAGGAAGAAATACTTGCTTTCTTTAAAAAAAGCTGCAGAACTTACTTCAGGTACCACATCCACCAAACAAACCTTCTTTTTGGCCATCACGGACCGGATTGCCTCAAGACTTGTACCATACAGATTTTCTTTGTATTCTCCATGTTCCACAAATCTAAAAAGTCAATACATTTTTAAATACCATCCACAAAGAATATTTAACTTACAACATCTGATAGCTGTTTCCTGAAGTCACGGTAGTCAAATGGGGTGGGGAGGGGGAAAGGGCGGAAAATCGGGGCAGGAGAAAAGGGGTTTCTTTTTTCAGATTATTTTTTTCCTTCTGGTTGCTTAGTAGCAATAGTCTTCTTCACATGTCAGTAATAGCTAATCAGCACTACTGACAAATAGGGGAAGAAGCTGCATTAATTCAGTTGACCGATGTTCAATCCTAGCAGAAGAAAGATGTTTTTCCCAGAAAATAGAACAAAGCTGGCAAGGAAATGGACTCCAACTCTTCCATCTTCTGGGAGACTAGCCAAAAATCTGTACTTTCAGGAAACACACTCAATCTTACAGAAAGTCCTTTATATCCACGGATTCAGTCTACAACACACTTTGAAGTGGACTTATGAATAAAATTTGTTACCTGTCGTGTTAAATGGGGAATAAGTAGGCCCAACTAAATGTCTGTTACTTTCACTAGATTCAGGTCTGACCAATCATACTACTTACGATATGCAGGCTTAAATTCAAACTTATGATCCTCCTGTTGTCCTGTGTTGTTTCTAAATTGCTTCTTACTAAATTTCTGAATTCACACTAACAGTCCAGACTGAATAAAGACCTTTTTACTTGGAAAGCTGAACCCTTCTAATACAGCTAGCCCAACTTGACACCTGATTTTGGTATTCATATGATGTACGATTTAACTAGCAATATTTTTGAAATACAGTCAATTATGCCAGTATTTTAAGATTAACTCACTTGTTTTGCTGCACATCTGTCTCAAATGATTGCTTGGAGACAAAGTTGTATTCTACTCCCTCTTTCTCATGACTTTTCTTTGACCTGGTTGTATCTAGAAGAGAATGGAAGCAAGACACGGGAAACAGATCAGCCTTTGCAAACAACTATATTTTCTCTGTTTAGTTCCAGTCGTAATTGATATCATACTTTCTTTTAATAATTGTTATTACTGTAGGAGAAGCTTTGGTGATCATTTTACAAATCTATGCCTGGCCATAAAAGTGATGTCTGCTATTTTTTTTGTATACGTGTTTAAATTCAAATAAAAATTACCCATATGAGTTCTACTGCTAACTAATTGAATGCCTGTCTGACAGACGTTTATTGAAAGTCTTAAATAACATATAAAGTGTGCCCTCGAGGATAATTTTTTGGTTTGCAAAAGTAGCTTGATGGAGAATACAAATACTGATGGATGGAGGTTTTTTGTGTGTCTCATTTTTTTTCAGAAAATAATCCAGAAAAAAAATTTCAGTGTAACTCTAGCCACAGACACATGCAGCAGAATCACTAATTTCTCTATCACTATGACTGGCTTGTTTG
>VZTL01026951.1:20234-59608 GCA_013400535.1 Scopus umbretta | reverse complement strand
TTGAGACCTCTAAGAGCTTTGTCGCGATTTGAAGGGATGAGGGTAAGATAATGAAAGAATCTGAAATAATGCATGCATACACTGAAACAATGCATGCAGAATAATCAATGACAAATCCATGCAGAAATGCAACACTATCATCCTATGTATTTTACATTTATCACTAACATATAAGCAACAGGCTTCATCTGCTTATATGAATTCATGTGTTATTGCATACATGGTTGCACTTATTTTGGCTTCTTTGTGTTTCACCTTATTTCATATTTTCCTGGAGGGCCCAAGGATTTATCAGCTGCATGGATCTATGCAATGTTACTACAAAACTGAATTTATCCCATATGAATACATCCTGCTATAGTCAGAACAGTTTTTAAAAAAACCCCAATACTTCCTCATAAAAGTGTGTGCATATACACACACGTATATATTCACATGTGTATTTCATACAAGTATAGAATATCACGCGTAGCCTATCATTTCTCTTTTAACCTACTATTCTGTAAATATTAATTGGAAATTTCTGTTGCAGTTTAAAAGTTTTTCAATGAATTCCTATGTTAATAAGTAAATTGGCAATACTTTCTCTCTTTCAGGTTAGGACTATTGCATTCTGTTTAAGACATCTTTTCCAGTATATCAAAGATGGAGCTGGCTTTATGATTTCTGGCCTGAACTGGTTGCTTACTGTTTTCCACATTGATTTTAAAATGCTGATTATAATCTATAAAACACTAAGCAGCCTGAAAACATATCAGAAGACTTTTGCTGACAGAGTTGGGTATATCTGAGAAGTTCCTGTTCCCAGTTGTTTGTTAACACCATATCAGTTACCACTGCTCAGACCCTCAGCTGCCCAAATAGGCGCTCTCAGTCTATTCCAGTGCGAGGTCAGATTGATTAGTTTAGATAATTTCTTTAGTGTACTGAAATGGACAAAGATTATGTATTCTGCTATGACATGGAAGCTGTAGAAATGTTTTTCTGAAGGGCGGTAGACAACAACTGGAGATAGTAGATATTTCTAGCTTGAGCCACAAGAAGATGCCTGACTTACAACTTCAGGGTCCATCTATCTGCCTTGGACATATTGCCATAGATCTAATCAGCTGAAACCCTGTTGCTGTAATTAAAAGGGATCCTTGTGTGAGCTCCCTACTGCAATCACTGATCTTTGGCACCCCAGGTTATAAGCCGATTAGCAAATTTATAAGTCACCTACAAATTGGTGAGCTTCTGAAGAAAATGTGATGCTCTGTGTGTGTGGAAAGTAAAATATTTCAATGAAAAAGGAAACAGGCTTTGATGGAAAGTTACCAATTCAAATAGAAAATACCACTTCCTTGTCTCCAACAAATTTCTAGAATTTTGCTGAAGCAAATTTTTAAATTTGGGATGTTTATATCAGGTATAAGGCCTATCTAAAACCTCAATAGTATCTCACTAAAAACACATTAGCTGTTATTTTTTATGAGAATGATTGGCAAAAAAACTGAATACAAAATATTACAAGTTTTATATGCACAGTAAATTGCTTAAGTGTCAATTTAATGTGGAAAGGAAAAAAACAATCACTTTGTCATGAAGGTTTACAGGTAATTGTCAATCCCATAAATTCCATGTTGGTGTAAACTTTACCTACTGATTTGATCCTGATCTGCTAATTGTATATCTTTGTAAAATACCCAGACAAGGAGGAGGTTTATGACTTTAGCAAAAGATATAATAAAAAATTAGTGGATGAAGTTAGATAACTTCAGACTAGAAATACAAACTATATTTTTATCAGTTAGGCAATTAACCATTGAAATTTTCCTATGGATATAATGAATGGCGCCTTATTTAAAGTAATTAATTTCAGGCTTAATGTCTTTAAAGATACAGTAACTCAAGCTGGTGAAGAAATTAGTATGAGAAGATTTTAAGGTCTGATACATGGAAATTCAAGGTGTCTGTTCATAACATAGTAATTTCATTGGTGTTTAATATCTATGAGCTGAAATATGACGATATAGTATGGTGCACATATTTGTATAGGCACCTCAAATTACTTCCAGTGAGCATTATACCTCCTATATACAAGCAAGAAATTCCATTCTACACATCTAAAATTTTTAATCCACCATACTATCCTCTAGGGTCAGGACTTGTGCCTGCACAAACTAATAATTAATAGAAAACATTGCCTCTATGGAAAACACGATGTTTCCCCTGCACTTTCCCTTCTATTACTAGGGGGTGTCTGGATCAGTGCTTTTAGTGATGCTCAATAGCACATTCTGAGTGTGTTCAAATGATTCATATTACAAGCTGGTCCTGCTATAGCTTCAGGACTCAGACTAAAAACAGAGAAAGTAGGTCAGCTGTAGAAATCCAGCAATTAAAGAAAGAAGAACATGACTGGACCTGCAGCTGTAGCAGAAAAAAGGAACTGAATTCTCTGGTGTAATGAGACTGAAAGCTCGAGGACAAATATTTTCACTTCATTAACTATCCCTTTATATCTCAATAATTATTCCTGATGGATGATAGTATTACATTTAAGAAATCTACTTATTTTTTTAGAATAGAAGAATTGAGATAACTTTAAATAAAAATAATGTAAAAATAATAACTTTTATATATATATGGAAAATATTCTCAAACTGGGAAAAAATAATGTTGCCATTTATTATTCCAGTCAAACTTCCCACTAAATCAGGGAGTTCGTGGATTTCCAATTTAAACTAACTAGCATTATTATTAAACTATTCATTTGTTTAGGTCAAACTACTCCTCATGGCCTTCCACAGTCATGTCATTGACAAAGCTGAGAGTACAGGTCTGTCAACGTAAGACAGCACTGTTGAAATAGAAGAGATTTATCCACTAGTCAGGGAATCCTCTCTGCCTGGCTGATGAGTGATAAAATGGTATATTATTTTTGCTTATTGATTTATAATAGGTATTGCTAAGGAGATTTGTAGTATGAGTAAGAAACTACTTTGACTTTTTTTTAATTTAGAAATAAGCATTTATTACAACATGTAAAATATGTGGCAAAAAAAAGCATGGGAGCTTTGGACTTCATCCATCATTCTGTGCTTTTATAGAGTCATAGAGTAATTTACGTGGAAAGGAACCTCATTTGGCATTGTTTTGGCAGGAATGGAGCCCTGAAAGTAAAACAAGTATTTCTCCTTTCCTTCAGCCAAAGTCTACTATATGGTATACATGGTGCTGGTTCACCACCTACTCTAACATTCAAAGGTTTTATTTTCTGTTCTGTAAAATGGCAAAGAATGAAAGGTGAACTATGCAGATGACTAATTTTACAAGTAATTGATTCTATGAAACCTATTAATTGTAGATGTACATGTAACGCCAAAATATTTTATGGGCTTAAGCTGTATTTCAAATAGAAACAAAGAGCATAGTGTGCTAGAGGATCTGTTGTAGTACCTGCATCATATAAACAAAATGAATTACAAATAATCTCATCTATGTAATACCTAATGACCTCCATTTTTAAAACAAAATCTTCATTAGTTTCCAAGGATTTGATTCAGTTGTTTTGACAAAATTGGCAGCAGTGCTCCATAGGTATTAAATTTTTTATTGTTAGACTTATTTACAAACAGATTTAAAATAGAAGTTAACTAATTTAGCAGTTCACCAATTAATAATTAAATAAATCATTCTCATTCATAATGGACCTACTTTCTCCCTATTTTTATTTTTTTTACTATTTTATTTTTATACTGGCATGTTTTTAATCATTGTTCATCATCATACATGAACTCATTTTCATGTTTTTCTTTCCTGAAGCCCAGTCTTCCCCAAACTTAATTTGGGTATTAAATGTAATCTGTTCCTTCTTCTTCTGCCACTTGCCTAAACACTACCAGCTTTTCTGTGTTTAGATACTCAGATTGTTTCCTGGTTTGAACGTGTCTGCTTTTCTGGTTTTATATATAACCATCCAAATTAGTATGCATACATCCCTGAGTTTTCTTTTATTTAAAAGAAGTCTTAAAATTACTTTCAATTAAAAACTTGCTCAGTAACATTGATTTGGACTGTTTATCCAGTAAACATGTAATAGAAAAAAGTTTGTTGTGTTTGATGCAATCAGTCATTAGAAATATTATGGACATATATGACATTGCAGATATACATCAAGTAAATATTCTAAAACAAATTAATAAAGGCTGATTTTTTTCTTTTTTCTTTTTTTTTTTTTTAGTTCATTTAATCTGTTTGTTCTTCTTTTTCCCATTCTTTAAAGCTGGCATTTGCTACTGTTTGTATGGTTTTCCTTCTAATTATATTGACATTTTATCTTTCCTCTATACTGCTTTTCTTACTTGTTACTCTCAACAATTAAAAAAGTGTAACACAGATAGTAGAATTAAAATAGAGTGTTATATTTAAGACAGGCTGATGAAGCATTTGTAAGATACTGGTGTCTGCTTCCTTACGCTGTCTCTCTTTGGTATTGTTTGTACTCTAGGTGGTTGTGAATGCCCTCTTAGGAGCTATTCCATCCATTATGAATGTGCTTCTTGTTTGCCTTATATTCTGGCTGATCTTCAGTATCATGGGAGTAAATCTGTTTGCTGGAAAATTTTACTACTGTGTTAACACTACAACTGATGAGAGATTCGATATCAGCCAAATCAACAATTATAGTCAATGTGAGGAGCTCATAAAAAACAATGAAACTGCCCGATGGAAGAATGTGAAGGTTAACTTTGATAATGTAGGCCTTGGTTATCTTTCTCTGCTTCAAGTGGTAAGTCACCACTCCTTAATTTCTATTTCTCTTTCTATATCTCTGTTGTTTACTTGTACCAGTAAACAGTAATTTTTCATTGTTTCTTTCATTTAGAAACCTTGCCTCTCACTTCTTGGTTTGGAATTATAAAGTGTGGGATAAATCCATGACTCTTCAGAAATAATACAAAGTGTAGAGGCTATGTTGACTATGAGAAAAAATACGTAACAAACATAATTCATCTTAACTGCACTGAATCTATATCAAGTATACCTACTTTGCTCATACACAGAAAATAACGTTTATATTAGATATTACTCATAATTGATAAACGTTCTTAATAGATGCTGTGTCCTCTATGGTCAGATATTAGAATTTGCTTGCAATTCTTGTATATGAATAAAACATACAATAGAAGGCAAGAGTCACCTATTAACAATGCACTGTGCTGGTGTTTATGATGAGTGCTAAAGACACTTAGTCTTCAGCTTTTAAACAGTGTTTCTGACAAGACATTTTCCAGGAAAAGCATGAGGTAAATGCCAGTGTTCTGTTTATAGGCTACATTTAAAGGATGGATGGATATCATGTATGCAGCTGTGGATTCTCGTAATGTAAGTGTAGTCCCTTGACTCCATTTGTTTTGACTGTATGAGCTCCCAGATTTAAGAATGTGATTTTAACATCTTTCAGAAGTAACAGTAAAAATGAAAGAACAAGGAGTTGTTATAGTTTTGTAGTTAAAGAAAATGGAAAACCTAGGAAAAATACAAGAGGCAAAGAAAGCAGAGGAGCAGTCCTAAAGGATTCCATGGTGCAGTTGGACCAAATTTCCTCAATTCCACAGCAGACTTAACTATTGCCATGAAATGTCTTTTCCTCCTCTCATTATGTGCATTGAAGCATTATTCACATTTGGAAACAGGTACCAATACAGAGTTTAGAGATGATTTTTGGTAACAGTGATCTTTTTTTAAAGTTGAGACTTTGACTGTGCTCTGCAAGCTGCCTGACTTTTTTCTTCAGGGCATGGTTCCTATTCTTAATGCAACCTGTGCATTTTCTTACCCTTTTACCTTCCCCTTGCTCCCTTGGTGCTCCCCCTAGTTCTAAGCAGACAACTGATTAAACTATATTGGTAAAGCTCCAGCATTTTTTGGTAAGCTACACTCATAGCAGGAGGCCTGTTGCGGTACAGTAAATGTGCATAGCTGTAGCAAAAAATTATGCTAACTCTAAACATGGCTTGGATGCCTCTCTTCCATAATCCAGGACAGTTTCCTAAGCACCTATAGCAGTGAAAACTCCACAAGCCCACATCATGGCCCCCCCATGAGATACAGAGAAAAGTTTGCAGCTTTATGAGCTGGTATTCTGGTTTTCTATTGACTCAGACAGATGGTACTATACTAGTTTAAACCAATTATGCCTTCAGTATATATTCAACACTCATATAGGCCAGTTACATTTTAAAAAATGAAACATCAAGTTTGATAGCAAAATTCTTTATCAAGAATGTAATTTCATAGACTGAAGATCAGTGAGATGGATATGTGGGAACCTGACCAAAAGAAGCAAAGATCAAAGTGACAGAACCCTAAATTCTGTTTAGCAGGTATTTGATTCTGTGCTCACAGTTAAACTAAGGCTTAGTTTCTATGCCTTTTTTGCAGGTTTTGGATCAGCCTAAGTATGAAGATAACCTGTACATGTATCTTTACTTTGTCATCTTTATCATCTTTGGATCATTCTTTACTTTGAACCTTTTCATTGGTGTCATCATAGACAATTTCAACCAGCAGAAAAAGAAGATAAGTACTTCATCATTATTCTGAAAAGAAAGCTAAAAAAATGCTTCTTTTTGGTCCACACACAATAACTTTATTCATAAAATGTTATTTTTTCATTTTATGATTCTCGTGGTTTAACCCCTACCGGCAACTAAGCACCACACAGCTGCTCGCTCACTCCCCCCTGGTGGGATGGGGGAGAGAATCGGAAGAGTAAAAGTGAGAAAACTCGTGGGTTGAGATAAAGAGAGTTTAATAGGTAAAGCAAAAGCTGCACACACAAACAAAGCAAAACAAGGAATTCATTTACTACTGCCCATCAGCAGGCAGGTGTTCAGCCATCTCCAGGAGAGCAGGGCTCCATCACATGAAACAGTTACTTGGGAAGTCAAACACCATCACTCCAAACGTCCCCCATTTCCTTCTTCTTCCCTGGGTTTTATATGCTGAGCATGACATCATACGGTATGGGATATCCCTTTGGTCAGCTGGGGTCAGCTGTCCCGGCTGTGTCCCCTCCCAACTTCTTGTGCACCCCCAGCCTGCTCGCTGGTGGGGTGGGGTGAGAAGCAAAAAAGGCCTTGACTCTGTGTAAGCGCTGCTCAGCAGTAACTAAAACATCTCCGTATTCTCGACACTGTTTTCAGCACAAATCCAAAACATAGCCCCATACTAGCTACTATGAAGAAAATTAACTCTATACCAGCCAAAACCAGCAAAATGATAAATTAATATGTGCACTGCATATTAAGTTAAATTATGAAAGTTTACAATTTGGCTTGATGAGGGTTTGATGGACAAGTGACAACATAGATCTATCCATGGTTAGTGAAATACCAATGTCATCTTTGTAAAGATATGGATTTGGGGGTGGAGTCTATAACAGACTCATAAAAAGGCTAGCTATTGAAATAGCTAAAAGTAGCTATAAAACCTCTTAGCTATACTACCTTCATGTTTCAGAGCTTTGCAGTGTAGATTTCTGAACTCTAATAATAAATGTTGTACTATCTATTTGTACTCTCTTTAGTCTTTGTATTTTGTCAACACTGCCTCAGAAGCTATCAGTGTTTCAGCTGCAGAACTTTAGCTAAAGTATCTGGCTACACAAAGTGTTATTGGAGTGGTGGCAGTGCTGTTGGATCTATGTGCTGAAATGGGTTGAGATGGAGAGAAATTGGCTTTTTTTTCCTACTCATTCCACATAGTAGTTCCAGGATCTCCTGCTTCAAGCTCTGCCCCAGTGGAGGGAGAAGAGGAGGTTGTGGAATATGACCGTCTGGATACCTTCTAATTCTCCTTTGGTATCATAGATATCAGTTCTGAAATTTTGCCAAAATTTTCTCTAGAGGAAAAACAAGAGAAGGGGATTGGAATATTTTCTTAGTTTGTGTCTCTGTAATAACTGATGGAATTTAGTAGAGCAAAGAAAAAGCACCTCTCCCTCCTCTGTGCCTCCCCTTTCCCCAGTGAAAAGCAGAGTTCTACCACAAACAATTCACGTTTAAGAGCCTCTCAAAAAACCCCCTGAATATTGAGTGGAGTATGTAAAGCAATTCTTCTGTTACCAACATACCACTAGTCATGATAAAAGGGGATTTTTATGTCTGTCCTAACTTTTCCCACAGATGAGAATGCAAACGAGAGTGATTATTACTATTAAGTATCTTTGTTTATAAATAATCAATAGAGAACTGCGATTGTAACCAGTTTTTGTCTTTCTGGTTTACTTTGGAGGTCAAGACATTTTTATGACTGAAGAACAGAAGAAATACTACAATGCAATGAAAAAATTGGGTTCAAAGAAACCACAAAAGCCTATACCTCGACCAGCAGTAAGGATGAAAATCTTTTCTGTTATTTTTTCATTTATTTAAAAATGAGATTGTTTCAATTATGCCTTAGGCTGAATTAAGTTGTAAGCTAAGAAAACAAGTGATGTAAGAAGAGCCTTATTCATCCAAAATCTGATTTTTTTCTCTCTCCCCCCCCATTTTGTCTCTGCTGATGGCAATGACATTTTATGTGGCATTTTTTCAAAACACTGGTTTGACTAGAACAATGAAATATGGCAGTGTATTTGTCAAAATACGTGAAAGCGTCAGGGCACAGGCTTTTTCAGTCATTGAGGGAGACTGAAACTACGGTAAGAGGCAGTAGCTTCCATATCGTTGCCTGAAAAAAAGTCCTTTTGCCCCTCACATTCCTGTTGCACATTCCATGCAATGGTTTCACTCTCCTGTGCAGAGCTACCCTAGCACTACAGAGCAGGGTTCGGCTGGGGCAGAGAGAGTGATTCCAGCTCGGCAGTTGTGCCTTGGATTGTGGAACCTGCTCAGTGGCCAGTCCAGCCATCAGTAAATTCTCTATAGCTGAAAAATGGAAGATCCTGTTTTAAAGGTTATTTTGGTGACATGAAGAGCACTGAACTCAGGGCTTGGAAACTTTGTAAGTTTTCTGGCAAATGAAGTGCTATTAACTCTCGTCCTGCTCACATTCCCCTCACCCCCCTACTTAGGTTTTTCCAAATTTTCCCAAGCTAAGCATTCAGTTAATAGTCTGTGTCACAAAAGGTTACAGTGAACTGGTTCAGGGTGGCAAAGTCTCGTTTCCAACTTTAAAAGAAATGCACCATGCATATTTTGAAATTATCCCTTTAATGCTTATAAACACAGTAGTTGCCTTTCAGTTTAGTTTGTGTTTACACATACAAACTGGAAAATTCATACAAATGGAGGACTTCATGAAATACATGAAATCCCCTTCATACTAGATTTAAGTAATTTATAGCAATTTCAAAAAAGAAATTTTACCCAATGCGTATCGTAATGAATCTTATTTCTGCCCCCCCAGAACAAATTCCAAGGCATGGTCTTCGATTTTGTAACAAAACAAGCATTTGATATCAGTATCATGATACTTATCTGCCTTAACATGGTCACAATGATGGTAGAAACAGACGATCAGAGTGAAGACATGGAAAACATTTTGTATTGGATTAACCTGGTGTTTATCGTACTTTTCACTGGAGAATGTGTCCTGAAATTGATTTCACTTCGCCATTACTACTTTACCATAGGCTGGAATATTTTTGATTTTGTCGTTGTCATTCTCTCCATAGTAGGTAAGAACAATTCAGTTTTATGAAATGGCTAATTCTGTGGAAACTGAAACATTTTTGGCATGTAAATGGTTCAACATTGTCACTAGAAAGTCTGAACACAATTTTTCTTTCTTCTCATTTCATATTATCCATAAAATAACTGAACAGTATGGTAAGAAATTTTTTAGCAATAGGTTTCATACACTCTCACTTTTCCGTTAGTTGTAATTAGATCTTTGTTCTGTATTCAATAGAAATTCCTCAGCATAGAAATAAACCCATATGTGAAAGGCAATTTTGATATAAACTAACAGTGGCAGTTGCAGGCAAAGAGTCCAGCAATCCAAAATCCAAGACCAAAATCTATGTGGGACTGTTGTTAGGCTAGCATGCAAGCACCCCAGACAGCAGGGTAAAACCCTCAGCTTACTTCACAGTTTTGTTTGGTCCTGAGAGGTTTTATGCCTGTGCTGGAGTTGAGCAATCGGAGAAACAAGCTGAAGCAGATGTAGTAATAAATACATGGCTCCACGAATCTTTGCTTTCTCTAGAGCAGAAAACCTGAAAGAACTTGAGTAAAAATTCTGTCATTTTAACTTCTCAGAACTCCTTAATATGCAAATTGGTTTTTGCCATTTTTGTATGGAAACAGGATGTAGTTGTTTTTCTGCTTTGAGGCACATAATATAATGCTCAATTCTTCTACTCTTCTGTGAGTTCTAAGAAGGCTATTTATCCTCAGTTTGTTTATGTTTGGAATTGCTGTGTCATTAATACTAAACTCGTGGTCATGTTATTTCATGTGTGATTAAGAAGTGCAGTTCTCTTCAAACATACGTATTTTCTTTGAATACCATAACTTGATTACATGGCATTTTAATACTACTATTAATATGATCTTTCTCCAGATTAACTGAAGTTATTTTTGTTACAGTTAAACAGAAGGCTATTCTTCTGGTCTCAGCATTTGCTGGTATACATACACTAGCTATCAGTTTGTCCTAGAAAGGATTGATGTTGTGTATTTTTGTGTCTGTTTGCATACGTAGTCATACAATTAAAACTTAGAAATGTCATTGATGCAGTTCTTTCATTATCCTGCCAATTACTTCAGAATTTCTATTGGGATCTATGGGTTTCCAAAGCATACGAAACAAAAGTTTTTGTAAAAACAACTGAATGGCTAATCTCTAAAAACTGTTTGGATATCCTACTCTTTTTAAAGTTCTACAATGTTTGTAGGTTAAATCTTTAGGACTTACTTTTTTAAAAGTAATAATATTCCTTACTAATTTAACTTGTTTTTCTCCAGGTATGTTCTTAGCTGAGATGATTGAGAAATATTTTGTGTCCCCCACGCTATTCAGAGTCATCCGACTTGCCAGAATCGGTCGAATCCTGCGTCTCATTAAAGGCGCTAAGGGAATCCGCACTCTGCTTTTTGCTTTGATGATGTCTCTTCCTGCTTTGTTCAACATTGGCCTGCTGCTCTTCCTGGTCATGTTTATCTATGCGATATTTGGCATGTCCAACTTTGCCTATGTTAAGAGGGAAGTGGGGATTGATGACATGTTCAACTTTGAAACGTTTGGCAACAGCATGATCTGCCTATTTCAAATTACCACGTCTGCTGGCTGGGATGGCTTGCTAGCCCCAATTCTGAACAGTGGGGAGCCAGACTGCGACCCCAACAAAGATCATCCAGGGAGCTCTGTGAAAGGCGACTGCGGCAACCCTTCTGTCGGGATTTTCTTCTTTGTCAGCTACATTATCATATCATTTCTGGTAGTGGTGAACATGTACATTGCTGTGATTTTGGAGAACTTCAGTGTTGCTACTGAAGAAAGCGCTGAACCCTTGAGTGAGGATGACTTTGAGATGTTCTATGAAGTCTGGGAGAAGTTTGATCCCGATGCAACACAATTCATAGAGTTCAGTAAGCTATCAGATTTTGCAGCTTCGTTAGATCCTCCTCTTCTTATAGCAAAACCAAACAAAGTCCAGCTTATTGCAATGGATCTGCCCATGGTAAGCGGCGACCGAATTCACTGCCTTGACATCTTGTTTGCTTTCACAAAGCGTGTTTTGGGGGAAAGTGGGGAGATGGATGCCCTCAGAATACAGATGGAAGATCGGTTTATGGCAGCCAATCCTTCTAAAGTCTCCTATGAACCAATTACAACCACATTAAAACGAAAACAGGAGGAAGTATCTGCTGTCATTATTCAGCGTGCTTTCAGACGCCATCTTTTAAGGCAAAAAGTCAAAAAAGTTTCATGTATATTTAATCAGGATAAAGGTAAAGATGAGGATGATCTGCCCATGAAAGAAGATATGATTATGGATAAACTAAATGAGAACTCCACTCCAGAAAAAACAGATATGACCCCATCCACAACCTCCCCGCCATCCTATGATAGTGTAACAAAGCCAGACAAGGACAAATATGAAAAAGACAAATCAGAAAAAGAAGATAAAGGTAAAGACAGCAGGGAAAGTAAAAAGTAACAGAGAATTCTGTTTGTCGTAAACTGTTTACAGCCTGAGAAAGTATGTATTTGTGTCAACAGGACTCCTGTAGGAGGTACATGCCAAACTGACAGTTTTTACATATATAAATATATATATAATTATATATATATATAAAAAAGGTCAGTGCCTATAACAAGACAGTGACCCCTCGTCATCAAACTGCAACTCTGTAAAACAGGGTAACATCTTGACAGGAGGTTGTTGTTTTTCTTACCAGCTGACACTGCTGAAGAGAAGATGATAAAATGGCCAATCAGACTGTAGGGACCAGTTAAAAAAAAAGGTGCGAACGTATGAATCTCTGTGTTTAACAGGAAACACACAGTACAAAAATTGTATCCACTGTTTGCATTTCAACAGCCACATTTGCCATATTTTTACAAAAATCAGTGTTGGTGAACTTATCATTTTTTAATTCACAGGTTGTTTACTATTATATGTGACTATTTTTGTAAATGGGTTTTATGTTGGGGAAGGGGGTATGAGAACCAGGTGTTCTACTCTCGGATTCTCTATAATGTACAGACAGAAGTGATTTGCATGAAGGCATGCTGCACTTGTAGTTCATGCATGGGAAAACATGACGTCGCACAAAGCAGCAGAGTCTGACTACTTCCATGTTTCAGGGTGGCTCTATATTTTGAGGTGCTTAATAACAGTATCCATCTAGTATCTCATCCAGACAAATCTTAATGTGCCTGTAAAGTCCCATAGAGTCTACAATAACAGAACAGATGTTTTATTTTTTCATAAGTCATTTAACTGTGGTTGAATGAACTCTGCATAAAAAATTTACCAAGGGACATGGAGTCCATTTTTAAGTATTCTTCTGTAGAAAACAGCTTACCTGAACTTGGGAAATTGAACTTACCAAAAACCCGCAAAACTTAAGCATTATGAAGTTGTTCTGCTTCACCCTGCAGTATCGTTTAGCCATCTTCTGCTCTCAGCAAGGTTGACATTGTATGTGTTGATTAAACAGTACCGTCTATGTAAATAGTTATTTTACCCTGTGGTGCATGTTTGAGCAACCAAATAATGACCTGTGCACAATATTTATTGCATCAAATATGTACCACAATAAGTGTAGTTTGCAAGCTTTCAACAGCTAAGATGAAGTATTCTGTACCATTATAGATAGTTTGGAAGCTATCACTGATGCATGTTTATCTTGCCTTTGCTGCTGTAATTTTACTCCTTCCACTGTTGAAAGTCTAATATGGGAAGCCATATCTCAGTGGTTAAGTGAAACAAATTGTTCAATCGGTCATCATTCTTTCATGACATCAAGCAATAGTTTGCAGCTATTTAAGAGCTTCTTGCTTTGCGTTCTAAAATTTTAAGTGACTACTGTACGGTGTATAGTCAGACTGTACAGGATATGTTGCAAGCTGCTTAATCTGTTGACAAATACATGGATAGAATTTTCTAAGAAAATATAAATATTGTAAAAATACCATTTTATTTTATTTTTCAGCGTTTTGTACATAAAATAAGAAATGAGAATTATCTTCAGGTTGATGTCACTGTCACTTTTGTTACTTTCTATCCATAGCACTTTTTAATTCAAGAACTTCACAAAATAAGAAACAAAGGAAAGAATGGGGTAGCTTTAGGTTTCTGCTTTTTTATTAGTACTGTATTTTTGCACACATTTTAATGTGAAATAAGTTTCAAACTGAGTCCAAAATGCACTTGCTTCCAAATAGATATAACTTGTAATTGAAATGTGGTGGGGAAGATTTGTTTAAAATTCTAGCACTGCCTGCATCAGAAGTTTCAAGGTAGTCTTTTTATTCATGAAATCTTTACCAGTGTTTGTTTACATAGACTATTCTTATTCTTGTTGATTCATGCTGCACTAGAACTGTTCTAAATATAATATGGGATCCACAATGTTTCTTTTTTTTTCCACAGGAATTAAATAGCAAACTTGTGTAATTGATCACATCAGGATATTTTGTGTTTCTTACACAAGCAAAAATTCGATGTTGACTCCTCCTTTTACAAAAATATTGACTTGTGTGTCGGTGAACTGCATGCAGGAAAATGCTATTACCATAAAGAACAGTAAACCACATTACAGTTGAGCCAAAAGAATAAAGACTTCATTTTTTATTGTATTTAATTGTTCTGTCTTTGTTTTCATCACTAAAAACTACTGGCTATCAAGAGGTGCTCTGAAAATAAAATATGAATATATAAAATGTTAGAAATAGGAACAGTGATTAAAACTCATGATACTAATAGATTTGCAAAAAGTAAAAAATTGAAGCCATATGCTTTCAGAAAGATCATTAATATGATTTGCACTTACACTCTTCAGGTTATTAATCCTATTTAAAACCATTCTATAGTAGGATAATGTTTATGTATACATGATGCTTAAACCCCCTTTTTCATGTCAGGTATTCAGAGACAACTAGAAAAACAGATGTTAAAGAAACTATCTAGGTATCAAGGCTGCAAACCAGTATGTATAATTTCAACAATATTTTACATTTGAAGTCAAGAATTATCTTTGTGTTATATGAAAAATTTTGTTTGCTACATAATTTGTAAAATATTTATTAGTTTGCTTTAAGTCATGAGGTGTAGAAGTCAGCAGAAACTTTGCTGGAAATCTTGGTAAAGCGTCAGATTCGTAGGTTTTGTTTAATCTTTGGATGCCGAATGCAATGATAATGTGAAAAATACCATAATTTTAAACTTCTGTGGTGAATTTACAGACAGTGCTTTTCACTGTCAGGGAGCTGGCACACACGAGCGACACGTACATGCCCATGGAAGGGCTCATACCAGAATGCAGAAGGTAGGTGTAAGGTGGCAGTGGAACTGAGAAGAATTTTGAATTTGGGGGGAGATACAAATATTCATTGTGTCAGTCTTGTCATGCGAATTACCTAATCTGTCTCTGCTTTACAGAATCCCTCATGAGATCCTTGGAAGTATGTTGGAACAATGTCTGGTATCAAAGTATTTCTTTTTCCCCTAGCTGGGCTTCCTATACTTTGAGACACAAAGCAGTTTCCTGAAAAACTGAAAGACAAGAAATTGTCATTAGGCTTTCTTTTGACTATGACGTATGACTATCTTCTCAATGCATTAAAGTGGTATTTCATTTACATTGTTGCAAAGTCATCTATGATCCTGTAAAACATGCTCAAATCGGTTCTGAATAAAATAGCATCTGTGACTCTAAAAGCAGTAGAGCCAAATTTTTAGGTAGCAATCACATTTAAGTGCCATTTCTAAAACAAATTTTTCTCTGTTGTAAAGTAACGCCTTGAAGGTAGGATGCACCGAACAAATTAAAAGCTAAGGAAAACAGGCACAAGCTAATAATCATCACAGATGAGCAGACTTGCACCGCTGTAGTTACCAAGAAAACCAGGTACACACAATCACGTGCGTGATGTGTAAGTCTTAGCTTTGGGTGTGGACCCCAGACCAGGAGAAACACTTCCAAATAGAGGAGGAGGATGGTGCTCTTTCTTTAGGAGTTTTCAACTACTAACGGTCTGTCGAGATTGCTTACTGCAAAACCCAGTACTGCTGTACTAATGTAGCAAGCTCCTAGGCCGCAATGTTCCAATTAGATTTTTTACTTCTGCCTATGAAAAAAGTTGTCAGGGTAGGGGCTAAGATACGAAGAGACGAGAGAATCTGAAATTCTGTAATTTAAGGACCCAACTGGCTGGTTGGCTTTGTGGAGGGAAAAGTATTGAAGAAAATGCAGTTACACATCCTTGCATGAATTAGACCACTCAGAAAATAATCTGCATGCTTCCTGTGGGGATTTATACTTAACAGAAGACTAGTACAATTTAAAAAAGAATTAAATACCTCAAAACCATAAAGCAGGTGTCCTTTTGCTTGGGTCCGTGCCCCTTTAAAGCAGGTGTGTTTTTGCTTGGCTTCCCCCCGACCCGTTTCCCCCACATATCTGCAGATTTACTAAAAGCACCTGCTGACTCGTTGAAGCCCAATGACGCCCAGGCTCTTTCAGCACAGCAATCTCCTCCTGCGCTTCACCTACGCGGCTGCGGACGGACCNGGGGGAGGCAGCGGCCTGCGGGAGCCGCTCGGTGGCAGCCAGCCGCCGCGCTCGGGAAGCGCCGCTTGCGGGGCCCTCCGCGGGCGGCGGGGGCCGGGCGTTCCCGTCACTCGTGCTGCCGGTAGCTGCCAGCGTAGGGCCGGCTAGCCTGGGCGGCGGCAGGGCGAGTTGAAACGCCCGTTTTTCGGGTGAGGACCCGTAAGCGCGTTGGGTGTCTGTAAGCGCGGAGGAGGCCCTGGAGCAAAGGCGCACCCGCTGTTAGCCCGGGAGCCGGGGGTTTCTTGGCGAGGAGGAGAACAAGCTCCGCTAGTGCCTGCGTTTGTGAGTCGCTCGGCTGCCTGCAAATGGGGTTTCTGTGCACTCTGTGGTTCGGGATAAACCCTGTGCTGCTGCTGCGAGGCTGCGCTAGTGCTGCGTGAGAAACTGCGTCCTGAATCCGCTGAGCGCAACAGACACCGCCGGCTCTTCCTTTGCCCAAAACCCCTTCTGGCCTCAGCAGGCAGGAGAGACAGGCTGGTGGGCAGGGGCAGCGGTGGCACAGGCGAGGAGAGCTAAGGAATGAACGGGTTGCTTCAGGGTGAAAGGCACGCTCAGTTTCCCAGGTTCTTTCACGCATCCTGGTGACTTGTACCCACCCGGTTTTGCGGTGTTCTGAATGACGGTGTGCTTTCCTGGGGGAAAACTTGTTAACCAAAGCCCACCACAAATAATTGCATGTCCACATTTGTCGCCTTTGTTTCATCACTGTGCACGTTGGAGAGTGGGTTTTTTATGTAGCATGTGTGATAAAAATAAAGCTCGGAGAAGCTTGTAAATCTTGGTATCTTTACTCTGGGAAGCGGTAAAGAAAATAAAGACCCAAGGGCAAAGATGGTGGCGCGGCATACCCTAGGGTGACTGCAGGGTGACTTCTGTGCTGTTCAGTCTTGTTGGAGGAAAGCAAGCTGTAGGACTTGTGATCTCAGAAATACCGCTTATAAAATTAACTGTCAGGAAAGGTCTGCCCTTTCTGCATGCATTCTTATCTGTGACTTTTGTTTTAATACGTTATTCTTGTGTTTATTGTATGAAGCACAGTTCAAGCTAGCCCCGCGGCATACCTCCCTAGCTGAGGGTGAGTCACTAAAAGTCTCATCTGTCATTTGTTTAAGATGGAGAATGTAGTAAAGAGTTGGAAAACCAGAGAACTCGGAGATTGTTTCTATTTATTTTTGTTTGTGACTAAACATCCTTTGTTTTAGAATGTTCTAAAGTATCTTTAGCTCTTTAGATTTATCTAGCTTTTCTAATGAAATAAACAACTATCTGCAGCATGTGGTGTAAGTTTGGTTGAACCTAGAGAAACCTAGGTGTAATTTGAGTTGGGTAGTCTCAGATTTCTGGAATATAAAGGACTTGAATGGAGGCTGGCTTCTGCACCCTGTGGGGACCCTTACTTGCAGAATAGACTGAGAAGTGTTTGCAGCATGCAGTGTTACCTTACTGTGAATTTACAGTTGCTACATGTCTTGTGCCTTACTGTTTAGATTTTGGAGTCTGTCAGGTCGTTCTAATGACAATTTAAAATTATTTCCTGGCTTTGTGACCGCATAGCAGCGGCTGCGGGGGAAATAAGCAATAAACAACTGCAGGAGGCTGTAATTGTGTTGTTAGAGCACACATCCGCTATTGTAAATTGTTGTACTGTGGAAACAAATGGCCTTAGAGAGAGGCTACAGATCAGAATAAGCCTGGCTTGGGATTCGCCACACTGGTAGTACAGTAGTAGAAGTAGCAGCTTGCTTTGGCTACAGACAGATGTTACAGCACTAATGTATTACGTCGATCTATTTGTTCAAAGTGGAGACGAGGGGTGTATGGGGCTGAACTGTGGTTTGGTTTCTTTTCTAAACAGCTAAATATAAAGATGGGAGTCTTCTACAGGTGGTTGATGGTGACTAATTTAGAGAAACAGTAAGCCAGAGAAGGAGAGTTGGATGTCCCTGGCAGTCAAGAAGTCTGCCAAAAGCTTGTATGAATCTGAGAAATGCAGAGCATCCGTATTACCAAAACAATGCAAGCCATAATGAAGATACAGGTATCGCCACCATCGCTCCCCCCTACCCCCATCATCCCTTTTACTGTACAGCTTTGACAGGTGAAACAAAGCCCATTGCATTTCCCACGTGAGTACGCTCCCCATTGGAAGTGCCTTCCATAACTCTCAATATCCTCAGTTATCCCCTGATGACTTACCCAGGCATTTCACAAGACCTGTACAGTTCTGTGCCAGGGTATGCAGGCCAAAAAGGAGAGTGGGCACGGCTAACTTGTAGGTAGCCACTCTAATCTGCGTTCCAGGGAGGGCGATGAAATGAAGAGTTAATCAAAACGGATTGCTTTCGGTATGTGTAATGTGCTCCCTGATAAGCAAGTGTTGTTAGAACAGATAAAAAAACTATCTATTTAAGAACAGATTAAAAATATATATATATTTCCTAATTAACGATTCTGCAGAGCCATCTGGAACCGTGAACCAGCGTGCGGGTAAGACTTGTATCTAGTTTCGAAGGTTTCTTTTTAAAGTAGTTTGTCATAATTGGATACTTAAGTAGTTATAATGATGAAAAAATAATTTATTTTGTTAAAAATGTATTTAAAATATATAGAGACTGCTTCAATGTGCAAAAGCAATTTTTGCAGATACTGTTCTGCACAACTCTTTTTTTTTTTTTTTTTTTTTTTTTTTTTTTTTTTTTCTTCCCCCCCCCGGGTTCTTCCCAACTTCATTGTTGTGTTACAAATCAGCATATAGCCTAGAGGGCACATCTTTTTAACAGCATTTCTATGTAGTACTTTTCATGTGGTGTTCTTGAGACATTTTATATCATACACATATTTGACAGGAAAATAAATCTAGCACCTCTATAAGATTATAATGGGGTGCTGAAAAGGGTATGTTTGATAGTATGAATTCCATCTTATTACATGGACCCTTTGATCAGCGTGTTGGGGTTTTTTTATTCACACTTCTGGGAACTGTTTGTGTTCAAGTGGGAATTGCATGACTCTCGGTTTGACACTGATTTTTCACTTTGCTTTGAAGTGCCAACAGCTTTCTCAAAAGGCATGATATTCCCTTTTAGTAATCAAATGTTACTTTTCGTTACCTGGTGAGAACACAGATACAAAAGGGCATATTGCATGTATAACTAACCTCGAAATAGTGTTTTAAACAATTGCATTATAAATCATGCTTTATACAGTCTGTCTTATGCACTATTCTTTTTTTTGCGTGCTTCTCAAGTCCTTTATTTTTTTTCCTTTTGAAAGATCTGTTTGCTCAGTCCATCTACACATAGGACAATAATGTAAATCGTAAGTCCACACTGTACCAAGTATGTCTGGAAAAGACATACCTGCAAATTGGTATTCTTGCAATGTATATTGTACATGTTAAATACTAATTTCCTTACCTTATTTTGTATAAACAATATATATGATCAGGTTTTAGTGGAAACTTGCAAAATATTTGTGGAAAGAGAGTTTGGCAGTAAGATTTGAGGAAGCATTTTGTTTTCAGGTTGAAAATACCCAAGCATTTTTGATACGAAAACCTGGGCTACTGGTAATTTCCCAGCAGACATGTTTCTGTTATAGCCTTGCTATGTCATGACTGGCTTTTTTTTGCAGTTCCCATGGCAACAAGGATCTTTGATCTGCAAAACAGAATACTGTATGTGGTTTGAGGGGGTATAAATTTTCTTCATTACAGTAGAAATTTTGATCTATGAAAGCTGATCAGGCACGCTGCTGTGTGTCGTGTGTGTGTCCCCCAATAATCGGTGTTTTGCCCTTAAGATTACATGTGAATGTGACTTCTTGTTTGACAAGAATACAGTTAGCTGTTCTAATTTTTGACATAGTGTAAGGGATGGTGGAAAATTTATAAAGGCTTACTGTAGTGATAGCATGGGAAATTTGTCATCTTCCAGGTGGAGTCTTGACAAACAGGCTGTTGTATATGCATATGAATTTGTATGTGTATATATTCGTCAACATTGTACAAAAAGTAATGACAGTTAAAGTTGCTCAGGATTTGCATGGACTTCTGCTAATGTTTGCTGTGGCTTGGACTTGATTCCAAGATGCGTTCATAAAATATGTTTTTAAATGGACTTAACATGTTTTAACTAAAGATTCTCAAAATACTGTGCCTGATTTACAAACTAGAATTTGTTAACAGTGGCAATAATCTTGTGTGGTTTTGTGCGTGTGCCTATCCCTCATCTTCTCAGATGAATACATGGGTGGTATGGGATGTTTGGGATGCATCCTGAACCAAATAGTTATAGGAGGGGTCTTGACAGAGTAACTATGCTTAGGGCACAGGTCACTTTTTTTTGCCCTCTCTAAGTTAGGTAGGTTTTCTGTGGTGGTGGTGTTTTTCTTTTTGAGCACTCATTCATACTCATTCCAAAAAAAAAGCCAATTCAGATTTGTGGAGTTCCCTCCATATTCCTGTTTTGTGTTTTGTTAGTTTTTTACTTTTTTTTTTCTTTTTTTCCTGATAACTGGTAAAAAAGAAAATGGGAATGATGTGGTTACTGAGACAGCACAGGGAAACTAGGCAACTATTATTTATGTTGTAAAAGACTTTGAATAGTGCAGCTAAGAAAAATACCTTGATGACATCTGAAAGGCAATTTAGAGATGCGTTAAAAACAAATTTGGAAAGCCAAGTCTGGCCTTCACATGGTTTGGGCTGGGAGACCTCTCTCTCCCCCTGCCACCGTCGCCCTACACATGTTAGATTTTTGTTTTCATGATTCCATAATAAACCACTGCACTGGATAAGTAGCTTCAGCGGTCAAAGACATGCAGTTCTACTAGAGAAGTCTTGTAAAGGAGTAGGGCAACCTAGTATTTAGGTAAGGACTTCATCCAAATACCTGTTTGTAAAAAAACATTTTTCACTAGTGCTGTCACATGTCTATGTCATAGCTGTGACAAAATAACTTACATGTATACATGAGAGAGAAACTGAGCTTCACACCCACACCCAGGCATCAATACCCTGGATGCATTGAAGTGTGAGACAGTATCAGTTTTTTTCAAGTGAAGCTAGAAGTTCTGAAATTAGTACTAATTTCCCGCCCACACCCCAGTGGCCTTCTAGGGATGGATTGAACACGGTAGGTGCATGTAGTTTAGACCTCTGTGTCACCCTTCTCATGAAGAACAACTTTAAGTCAGTTCTGTGCTAATGTTGAAAAAAGCCTATAGCCTGCATTAGTGTGTCATTCTATGATGTTCTATCACATACAGAATGCTGTATGTGATTCTGGAGCATCCTTATGTTTGGGAATTCAGAAAATCAAGTTATGAAAACTGGAATTTTGAACATGGTTCTGCAAAGATTTACAGTGACTGATAGCATCTGACAGTGCATTGTATACCACCTTCTCCCCCACCTCCCAACACAACCTCAGTCCCTTCGTAAGGGCTTGAAGGTTTATTTTGATATTTGGTTTTTCTGGCTTTGCTTGTAATACTAGACAGTGCAGTTTTTCACTGAGTAATTTGTCCAGTGCTTCCTGAGAATTCAAGAGAAAAGACAGTTGGTAGCTTAGGCTTTATGCTTGAGAAATGCGTAAAGTTTAGGAGAAGGGATTCCTTAAACAGAATTAAAGAACCAGCTGTGAGTTGCAGTGTCAGATAGCTTGTAGTGATATGGAGAGGATGTGGGGCTGGTGATTCTGCTTGAAGCTGGATGAAGAGGTCAAACAGCTAGCTTCCACATCTGAGACGCGTTGGGAGGAGTGACAATGGGATGACATAATCACTGACCCCAGATTGTTCTTGGCCATAAATCCTCTGGTTGCAGTCTCCCCTGTTCCTCAGCATGCGCTGTTCACGTTTAAGGGCTTTTCAGATCATCTCCATCACCATCTGCTACATAATGGAAACAAAACAATTGGCCGCATGTGGAGCCAGCTGACTCCCCGAGTGGAGATGGAGGTCTGCAAAATACATCTTGTCTCTAAGAACTTGTTTGTCTGGCCGGTCTCATTGACATACTGTGCACTAGTCACTAGGCTGTCATTATGGATGAAAAATAAAATGAGGTAGTAACTCATTTACAGGGACAAACGTGTTTTTAGAGCAGGTCAGATACTGCATAGTATGTGTGTGTTCTCATGCTTGTGTATAAGAAACGCTGCATGCCCTAATGTCTCCCTAATTAGAAGGGAAGCATAGTCCATATGTGAAACATCTTGTCAGCATGAATATATTGGTAACATTTGTCCTGCACGGCAATGAGAAGATAAGCAACAGGATTTCTTAACTGCAAGTATTCACTAGGTGTCAGTGCATGATCACACCGAACTGATGTTCTCGCTGAGAAGTTCTTTGATGATTGGGGTACCTCCCTTATGAATAGGGACTTTAAAGAAAATTCCTACTTTTGTCTCCAGAATGTAGTGTGGTTTAAATTTAAGAGTAACTAATGATTAAAAATAATGCAACCTTGTTTTTAGGAGCAGTCTGATTAAAAGTTGTTTTTTAGTTTTTTTTTTAAATTGGTATGTTTTGTGCTTAATAAAGGTAGTTTAAAGACTTAGATTAGCCCCTGTGGTGATCATTATCTGGTTTTCTTGCCAATATCTGGTATATTACTGATCAAATACTCTACGTGATACAGCTGCTGATCCTGAGTATGACTAAAATTCCCATTAAGATGAGCAAAAATTGCAGTTTTCGTAGTGATATATTATCTATAGCAAACACATTCACTTAATTATTGGCAAAACTATTGCTTTCCTTAAGGGATGTAAAGATCAAGTCTGTAAATGACAGTTTTGAAGTGGAGGAAAACCCAATGAACATAGCTAAGAAAATCTTGTTCTCTTGCTATTTTGTGTCACTAGAATGAAATACCATGTTTATTAGAATAGCTCGTATTGCATCTCAATGTTAGATTTTTTTTTTTTACTATTATTTTTAAGCGGATTTCAATTCATACTATTTAGTTTAGTTTTAGTGATGGATGATTAGGGAATGTCTCTTCAATCTGTATAGCGATCAGCATTTATGTAGAATTATAAATTGTTGCGAAATTTTTTTTTGTCTTGTATGTGAAAGTATTCGGTGAGAACTGTACATTAGTAGGTTAAAATAGCAAAATATTAATTTGCTTGATAAATGCAAATATTTGAAATGGTTCTCCTACATCTTCAAGGTCGTACTGAACTTTTCCCATTATATTTTAATCCATAGCACTTAGCGAATGGTAAAAACATTTGCAAGTTACCATCTTATATCTAGTCTATTGACAAGTGAGGCCTTTTTTTTTTACCACTATTTGCTGGTACCCTAAGGGAAGTGTTAATACTTGTGCTACTAGATAAGAGAAGTTTGTTTTGTTACAGATACACATTTTTTTTCACTCACACATAACACTATATTGCTACATATTCAGTATGTAGCAGAAATACTGATGTGATTGTTTGATGGCCGACCTTCAGTATTTTCCCTATTGTTGGAGCTGTAGAAGAGGACCATCTTTGGTGCCATCTTTGTTTACTTATACCACTTAACTGTCAGAGAGAAACTATCTGATCATCAAAGGCGTATTTCTTCCACCTTGATGTCCCTCCAGTTACATCATGCAATGACATTTAAGCGCTGCATCTCTCATCATGGGACACAGCTACCTGCCTGGCCAGATTTTAAGACAAATTCTGATCAAGCCGGTATGTGAAGGTCTGTAAGAGAGATGGTAGGAAGACTGTAGAGATTAAAATAGACCATTGTCTAACATGCATCTCTCCTTTATAGAGCCATACTGAATATATACACATATGACATGTTCTAAGTCTAGGAGAGCTTGAGTGACTTCTCAATGCATCTGACTCTCTGTCTCTGAACACTGAATGAAAACCCATTCTCCTGCTTCAATTGCTCATTAACTTCACCAGAATTATTATCTAATCACAGTGATGCAAAAGAGAGCAGATTCTGTTACTGTCCTAAAAACTGTTCCTAACTCAGGCTTAACAATTTATGTATAAGAAATGCTGATTTTCCTTTTTAATGACAACTTTGGGATTCTTCCAGGACCTCTTTTCAGAAGTTGATCTGTCTGAAAAGAGATCTCGCTGCTCAGTGACAAAATTTTTATCTTCCCTTGTTTGACATGTCTTGAGAAATTTGTTTAAAATAATTCCTGATGCTTGCTTTCTACCATCCTCCTTTTCATTGCCCACTGTGGCATTCTGTTGGTATGTTTGCTCTGAAGTTCATGATTCTGGTAAGCATTTTCTTGGAGGCCTGCTGCTGTACAGAAGGTGACTAAAAGGCATTTGCAACTCAGAAAATCAATTTGGTGGTTCTCTGCAGCTGCAACTTTTAAAGTAATACATACCTTGTTTTTAGCATAGAAAATAGAGCTTGTGTCCACAAAATATGCAAAGAGGAATTCAGTCATCCATTTTACTGGGGTTTCCACCTTGCTGAAGTGGACATGCTAGTGCAGTAGGATGTCTGAATTTCGGAGGTTCTTCTGAATACAGGCAGCTGCGTGCACTGAGAATCCAAAGCACTGATCCCTCTTCTATGGGTGGACTCTTAATGTAATGGGATTTTTCTCTTTTACCAGTGATAGACATGTACTTGTTTATTGTAGTTGAGAGTGCTTCCTAAAAAAAGTGAGAGACTTGGTTACGGTTCTTTCCTCAGCCTGAAAGTGTTCAAATCCACCCTTTCACCTGCCAGAAACGTACCATAATTGTCAAGCTATAAAATAATTTGGGGAAGATAGTGCTAAGCAGGGATCTGTCTTTTCTTTTGGGTGATATTGGACAAAAAAGTGCATAACACTCTAACCTAATATTGGGTCATTCAGTTGTGTGGAGGGATATCTGGGCTTTCTTGTTCACAAGATTGTTATGGAAATAGAGACTATTTCCAAATAGGAACTGATTTTCACTCCCAAGTGTTCTCTTCTAGAACTCTTTTGCAAATCTGTATGTGAAGACACAGGTGGATTGTTTGCAGAACACTGTTTTCTTTGGTGTGACTGAAGTTCATGTTGCTTGGGGAATGAGTATATTTTAATTTATCAGCAAGACTGTGCACCGACATTTTGAACTCCACCTAAGCTATGACAGAGCAAAAAGGTAAATAACTACTTTTTCTCTTGCAAGGAGTATGATGAATCAGGCACCCAATGAATTTCTAAAAAGGCAACTGATCTTTCATATCACTTCTTTTGGGTTCCCCCCCCCCCTTTTTTTTTAACAGTTCTACTGCTTACAAGCTTTATATGCGTTTACTTTTCATTCAGTAGCTGAATTTCATGCTGTACTGGTCGTCTGTTAAGATTAAAGATCTTTAATGTTTGTTGCATGTATAATGGTGAATTTTGCCTTAAAGAGCCAATTACAGTGTTTAAAAAAAAAAATGCATACTAGAAAAAACTTAAATGGAACAGGTGAAAAAATGGCTCCCAGAAAGCAGTAGCATTGAAAGGCTGGTAAGTACTGGTTACCTGCATGTCCTTACAGACTGGACACAATTTCCTCAGATGCTCTCTTTCCACCTCTGGTTTGGTGAGCTGTGCTTCGGCAGCACTGGAGAAAAACAGTGGGTATGCTCAACAGCAGCAGTGCACGTCCTTTCTTAAAAGTGTGCGTCGGGTAAAGGAGGAGCTCCTCCTTCAGAGACTTCTGGAATTAAATTTTGCATAAGTGTATTTAAAAATGTAGTACTTGTATTGGTAGAAATGTAAAGCAGTGTTACATTTTTTAACCAGGAATTAGTTTATGAAAAAAAGATGCATATTTATGCTTGAGGTCCAGATTCACCATTTGGTCCTTTCTCTTTGATCACTGCTTGGTATATAGATGTGCAGAAAATCCAAAATCCGAGACGGAAGAAGGGTGACTTTCAGATATTAGTATAGCTTTGTGAGCTCTCCGGTAATGTGTGTGGATTGACTGTGGGCAATCTCCCAGTATTAATTGTGCCTGAGTGTAAGGCTGCTTTTAAGTGAACATGACCAGTACGTGAGGCAGAGGACAGGGTAGCTGTAGGGTCATGCATGAGGCTGGGCTGGGTGGAGGGAGCAGAAAGTTCTAGGGGGGAGAAAAAAAAAATAAAAAAATTAATAGGGCTAGAACATTGTGCATATGGTTGAAATAGCGATGGTAGCACACAGAGCAAAATTTATCAAATATAAATTAATTTGATCTTTGAAAAATGAGAGATGCCCACGATACTAACTTGGGGTCAGCATCAAATGTTTGGAGGAAATGTATTTTGGTGTTATCCCTTTTTTTAATGTTTTTCCACCTTTCCTGTCTGGATTAGATGTTTGTAACTAACTGCAGTATAGCTACATATTTGGCTTCACACATTTATGGTTTTGGACTTTTTATTATGTTGTAGTACTCTCTGCAATGAAGACTTCTGAAAGAGCTACTAAAGACTGTCAAATAAGGAAAAAAATATTTATGGTGTCTGATTGTTTATTAAATAAACTTCCAAGAACGTTTGAATACACACACATGCAAATACGATCTCTCAAATCAAATTTCAAGCATTTTCTCTAAATGTAGGTTCAGTAATAACATCTGTGGGAACCAATTACCATGAGCATTCCATGCAAACCATACTTGCTTTTGAATAGAAATTTTGATCCTATGACAAATACGGGTGTTAAAGACTGGTATTGTAATTCCTTCATCAATAAGATCCCTTCTTCATGGCCCGAAAAGGGGTGGGGGGAATATATCTTACACTTAACATGTATGGTCTTTGGTATTTATTCAAGTAATTATTAATAAAAGAATTAAAATCTCCAGGCAACCTGGAACATGTGGAAGCACTTTTTTTTGGGCATCTTTATGCATAATTGCCAGCTAGGTCAGAACTGGCTTGACTCAAGATCGGCCTAAAGGTTTCATCAAGTCAGTGCATTAGTAGAGGAAGAAGGAATCTAAATAAAAGAAGAAACTCATCTAACCTGCAAAATAAGCAGAAAGAAAAAGAACCCTTATTAATCTTTCAGGTACTCAGCTGTGGTGACTAAGTGAGATCTCGTAAGGCGCCTGTCATAGCAATGAAAAGTGGTATTCCTCCCTGACCTAGCTGTCAGTCTGTGTCTGTGTTCCTTCCAAAAGGGGTAGTACCTTTTTTTTTTTTTCTTACTGTGCTGTGCCAGCATTATGCTCCTCACTGGAGCAGATATGGCTGAAAACCAAAATGATTTTTTTTTTTTTTTTTCTGTNTTTCTTACTGTGCTGTGCCAGCATTATGCTCCTCACTGGAGCAGATATGGCTGAAAACCAAGATGATTTTTTTTTTTTTTTTTACAGCTAATAAAAAACTGGGTTAGTAAACTTGTTCAGGTTTGCTTAACTTTGCCTTTCAGTCATGAAGTCTAGATTATGGTTCAAAAGAAACTTGTTTTTAAAGTCTGATGTTGTAGGCTTGTGTACTGTTGCTTAAGAGTAGTCTATTCCTGATTTTGGGAAGAACTTACCTGACTTAATTGTTGGTACGTGAATAATTAGAATTGGAAATAATTTTCATGCCTGAAAGCTGCTTTATAAGATAGTCACAGATGAATTAATGGAAACCCATGTATACTCTTGCGCAGAAATTCTTTGCTTACCTTTTCTCTCTTTTCTGTCATATTGTACCACTTTTGATTTCACTGAAGACAGATGACTGTACTCTTGAGTTGACTGAAGGAGTATAAATGGATGTCGGTAAGTGGGTGGGAGTCTGAGGAAGTTAAAATTTATGTGACTTGCATTTCTAAGAGGTGAAAATTAGTCTGCCTTGAATACGTTTCTCAATTTTGCCCTGAGACTTGTTCCCACGTGGTGCTATTTTCATGGAGGTTTCTGGTGTTTTTTCTATACAAGCTATATATATTTTTTTAAGAGGAATGGAGAATTTGTTTTTGGTTTTTGCTTGGTTTTGTTTATCAGGGAGTAAAGAAAAACCTACCTGTTACAACAGAGGTGCTGTAGTACTGTTTCTCTTAAAAAAATAAGGAAGGAACTAACTGGCTCTGCTTTCAGCCTTGAGCTGCACAACAAGCAGTGTAGGTTTTCTTGTTTGTTTTCCCTCACCATTTATAGAACAGTTTTTACAGCTGCTCGATGTTAGAGAATTCCTCCTAAAGTAACATGTATTCAAGTATCAGATCCACTGACCAGTATGGTCACTTTCTAGCATCCTGGTGCTGTATAGAAAGGGCTTGGTTTGGAACAGTTTTGTTGGGCATAGCAGCTTCAGAGACAGCAGAGTCTTCTAGGCCTTACTAATGAGTAAAAATGTATGAATGTTGTGGTAAAGTAATCCTATTCTTCTTTCCTGAAGCAGGTTTGATTTTCAACCTGTAGGGTGATGTGTTTTCACTGTGCATCGCCCATAATTATCTAGCTGCTTCTCTGACCTGAACAGTCATCCCTTCAGGCTTCATTAAATGCAGTCAGTAGAGCATTGAAGCCAATATAGCTTGTTGTATGGCTTCTGCATTTTAATATGTTGCTATTTCTGACTGCAGAGTTCTGGTTTGGTTAGAGACTCATGTGAACTGTATCACATGCATCCTATTTGATAGCTTTTCGCTATTTAAACCTCAGACTACTGGAATCCTACGTGCCTTGAGATGTTTCTAAGGTTAGTAGATGATGACATCTGTCTACCCTTTGTGAGAAAGAAACCTCAAGTCTCCATTTGTTTTCAGTCATAAATCATAAGTAATTTCCTTGCAATGGCAGCATCTTCAAATTAAGGAAACCTTGGCCTGGATTTCATTATCAAATATGAGTGGGTTCCAGTTCTTCTGACCACGCAGGATTTTTCCGGGCAGCAGCCCTGAGTGCACACCAGTAAGTCATACATAGTTCATCTGTCACTTTCTCCTTTTTTTTTCCTATCAGTGTTTATTCTGCTTGGGGACCATGCTGGCACATTTCTTAATGACACTGCATGATGAATTGCTTCATGGAATTGGCAGTGGCTGTGAAATTCAGATTGTCTTGTTGCTGCCTTACAAGCTTGGTCCATCCCTCTTCAAGGATCTTTCCACAGACATGTAGGATGCTGACAAACAAGGTGTTACAATGTCTCTCTCCATTTAAGAGATGTAGTAGATCTAATGTGTGGGATGTGACCTGTCTCCCTTGGATCTTGCTAGCAGAACAGTGAATAAGATCCTTTTTTCTAGACTGTGTGTGAGAAATTTGTTCTGACACCCTAGTAACAATCTTTCAGGGGAGCGATTATGCTGTAGGAGATCTGACCTCTTCCAGCATTAGTAGGTGAGGTGATGGCTCTTTGGCTCCTGAGCCGGACACTAGCTGCTCTTTTTTGTAGGCAAATGCCTGATCCTGTGGTCAGTAGCCTGGTGTTAACAGTCTCAAATGTCTGCCTGTAGCTTTCTGTAAATATCAGGCTCCACCTATGTCTTCATTAAGCGGTATGTTAGAGCTGATCTCACGCTTGACAGAAGAGATCTACAGTAATTGGCTTCTAATGAAGGACTATGTGATCAGCTGTCACACAGTCACATAACCGGAGGGTGGCTGCTGGGAGTCACACGCTGTGGGAATGCCAGTGTGGATTATCGAGTGGAGATCGAGAGATGTTGCTTACAGAGTTCTCGAGGATACATAAATCTACAAGTACCTTTTGCTCCTGGCTGTCATTTCCCTTTCCTTTGCCCCTATTTGCACAAACTTGCATTTCGGAAGAAACTAAAATAAACTAAAATAACTAAAATCAGCACATCGTATAGTAGATTGTAGAAAGAAAAAGTGGTCTAGTCTTTAAGCAAATGTATGCGTGAACTATAGGGAGCTACAGTTACTGACGAGCTTTCATCCCATCTCAGTATATACCCCCTTTTATTCCCTCACCTCCACCCCCCAAAAAAAAAAAAAAAAGCGCAGTAAAGGCCACTAACAGAAAACTGGATGCAGAACTTAACAAATCAAGGATCCTTGATTTGTTAGCAAACACTGTGGCAAACAGTTTTTAGTATTGATTTAGCTTTGAAGAATTTTAACTCCTCTGTCTTCAAGTAAATCCTTCATGGTTCTAGGAAAGAAACTGGTACGTGCACTGAAGAAGCAAGTATGGACCAGGTATCTGATAGAATAAAGAGAGAGAGAGGAGAATAATCTGATACAACAGAGCAGCTGCAAATATTTTTTTATTTAAAAAAAAAAAGTAAAAAAAGCTTAAAGCTTGGACTACCACGGGAGGCGAGTGGAACAATTAGCTCTGCTAAAGGAAGAGGCTGAAAGCAGATATTGTGGGAATGATCGTGTTTAGTTTTAGGAGTGTATGTTATGAAATACAAGAAATTTGTTTGAGATTCTGATTTACGAAGCTGTGTCAGTTCATCTTCAGAGTTATCTAAAGTGCTAAGATAAACACGGGTCTTAATTGTTGTTTTTTTTTTTTTTTCCCCCAGCATCTCTGAATGTTAAATTGTGTATGGTTTAATCATCATCATAAATAACTTTTACTATATGAGTGTCATTTTGCTTGTCTCCTGTGGGCCTGTGAAGCACTTTCCAACTTTGTGTCCACCGTAGCTTATCGTTAACTCTGGAGTGGGGAGTAGAAATCTTGACTGGATGTTACAAAGAACTGGGAGTTGCAAGCGAAACCTGAACCAGGATCTGTGAATGGTTTGTGATGAACCAAGCCAAGTCAGGGACTGCCTTCCACCCTGATAGTGTAGCTGTACAGATTTAGTGGAAGGATGCTGGCAGCCTTGCAGTTTCTGATTTCAGCTTACTTATATTCTGTTAATTTACTTGGACACTACCATTATATGGTGAGGCAGAGTGGATTACTGCGGTGTAATTTATATATAACTTCCTAAGTTTTTTCACTGAAGCTTTTTTCAGGAAGGAGGTGATCCTGTAGCATATTATCCTTCCATAAAGGAATTGCCAAAAGAGGCTTCGTTCTTTGCAGAGTCAGAGAAAATGGAAGCAAATATTTTAGTAGCAACAGATGTAATCAGGGAAAGGAGAAGTGAAGACAGTGACTGCAGGGATCTGCTTCCTGATGAAGCCTTCCTTTTGTCCAATGTAATAACTCTGGAGGAAAAAATTAAAATGTACATTTTAAGGGGTATGAAGTATAGAGAATTAAAAAAAAAAAAGAAAATAAAAAGCTGAAATAGCCAAATGAACATAAACACACCCACTAGTCACTTAATTCACAGCAGGGACCAGGTACAAACCTGGATTCAAAAAGGACCCAATTTCCCTGTCTCCATCTCTGTGTGTATGTGATTAATTAGTCCAATAATAACACTTTGGAGCCGGAAAACAGTGTTAAGCCTTTGCAGGTGCTGGCTCTGGAAAGGAACGGTTGGGTTCAGGCGTGGTGCCAGGGAGCGGCCAGGGCAGCAGGCGCCTTGGAAAGGGCAGGTGAGCCAGAAGCCGAGGGCGGCTCGACAGCACCAAGCGGGTCAGGCCTGGGCATGGCCGCCAGGCCGAGTCCGGCGCCCGGAGGTCTGGTCTGTAGCGGAGGGGCAGGGCTGAGGTCCCCCCAAGGCAGGCGGTCAGGTCTGTGGTCAACCTCGGGGTCTGGGCCAAGGGGTTGCCCGGCCAGGTCCGGGCATGGCTGCGGCAAAGTGGCAGCGTAGCTGGGGCAGGGGCCAAGGGCAAGAGGCTGGATTTAAAGGCAGCGTCCCAGCGAGGGGGACGGGGCAGGCCCGCAGCGGGGCTGCTGCTCCCGGGCTCTTTCAAGGCCACCAGCTGCGGTGTCTGTGAGCTGGCCTCGTGCCCGAGCAGCCAGACCCCCCCACCCCGCAGAGGGGAATGTCCTCGGCACCCTGAGGTACTGGCAGAAGTGAATTTCGTATATTTAAAATGCATTTATCAAGTAAACGGCTTTACTAATTTTTGCTGCGCGAAGCGGGGCAAACTTCACGAGGGCCGTCTGAACGTTACGTAGAATCCTGAAGCAACTGGCGAGCGTAGGTGGCCGGGATTGCACGGACACCACTCTGCTGGGGAGGCTTCTGTGTGCGGTGCCTGTGAAGCGCGGGGGCAACATTGGCCTGCCAAGTGATAATCGTTTTTCGTAGCTAGGCTATTTGTGTTTTATTTTAGAAACACTGACTGTATTAGAGTTGCTTCATTCTGGGACTGTTTCAGAGGTGTCGGGTTTTCTGTTTTTAATAACCTCCCTTTTTCATAGTAGATTTTGCAAGGCATGCTGATTTACTTGTTCGTGCTGCCCGTTTCTCTGCAGTTAGTTATTCTAATAGCGCTTCAGGGCTGGAACAGTGTTGCACCTTGCACCTGTATTGAAAAGATCTTTATTAAAATCCAGTTATGAGACTGCAGTTCTGTATGCCCGTGCGTATCCCTCAGCAGTCAGGCTGGTTGAGAGATAGGAAGCCTTGGTGCTCAACTCCAAATTTCTTTCTGCAGATAAAAAAAAAAATAAAGTTTCAAGATGTCTTCCAGCCAGTCACTTACAAGGGCAATATGTCCATATAGTTTTTCCTCAGTGTTCCCCACAGTTCCTTCCCACTGAGGAAAACTGTATTGATTGTCTGGATTTGAAACCTACTAGCTATTCTATTTTTTTAATACTTGCAGGAATGGATTTCCATTTTTCTAGGCATCTAGGAAGAGGTTTTATGTTAAACTGAGGTAATTTGGTTAAAAAGACACCTACTTGTTAAGACAGAATCTGTGTGTTATGCACAGGATCTACTGGCAGTTCGTTGTGATAAGACTGACAGCTAATTTTTTCAGAAGCTAAAACAGCTATTACTTTATAGTGAAAGTATGCTAATTGGTATAGTCTTGCTGTGGTTAAAGATCAATAATTCAGTGAAGAGGATAGATGCTCTTATTTAAAGGAATTCACAGTTAATTTTATTGGAAAGCCATAGGTGAAGATTGAAATTTGTAAACACAGAGGTATTTGTCAGCTTTTGTTGTGTAACATTTTCCTGTCAAGGGGAAATCCTGGAGTACAAATGCTTTGATGTGGCCGTAAACGCTACCTTAGCTAAGACTGAAGACTCACTCCTGATTTTGTTTTTAATTAAACTGTCATAGAATAAATCTGATGCTGTTGTCTTTAGCTGAGTGGATACCTGATTTATATGGATATATAGAAAATAAAAATTCCCTGGTCTTGGAAAACATTTTTTTTTTTAACTAGATTTAAGAGGTTACAAATAGACTTAGTAGTATATTTGAGGCACGCAAATTGAAAAACTGTTCACACAGTCACTTTTTCCATTTGAATTCTTATTTAGGTAGAAAATTTTGTGTGGATGAAGTTCACGCAGCACATTGGATTTTAAAATATTGAAATAAATGCATACGCACCAATTATATGGGTAGAACTTCAAAAAGAAGTATCTAGTAATGATTCTGTTTCAGGTATCTTATAAGTACTGCCTCAGACAGAAAGAAAATGTGTTTAGTAGGAAATTACTGGCATCCATCCCTGAATTATCCTAATTTGCATTGAGATTTCAGGTTGTTGCTTTCTATAAAAGCACCACTGTTATTTTGATTATCACAAAATTTATTTAAATACACAGCAGCACTCTTCACTGAAGATCGGGATAGCAGAGTCAGTCTCAAAGAATATACCGGCAATAACTCTGTTCCTACAGCTGTTTGCTTGTTTTTTCCGTACAAAAAGGGAGCTAAGTAGGAGAATTGCTATTCACTAGTGGAGCTGAAGGTTATTAATAGAGAGACTTTTTTTTTTTTCTTGTCTTTAAATTTTGTCATTACGTTCTAGTACAGAGCATCCTCACCGCTTACTAAGTAGCTTGTTAAAGCTGGTTTTTTAGCTGTGCTTTTTTTGTTTTGTTTTCTTGCTGCTTTCCCATTTTGCTAGCATGCAGATGGGGGTGGGGAGTAGGAAATAAAGGAGAGAGCATGTTCCAGAGGATGCCAGGATGACTTCAGTTATTGGATGACTGCTCTCTGATGGATGGAAAAAGGAGGAGTAAACCTTCCAGTCTGCACTGACGGAGCTGAAACACAGAAACCCGATTTACAGGTAAGGGTGGAAAAAAAAAAATCCTGTTCTGAATGGCTATTCTTGATCCTTGCCACAGCATTTCTTGGGTGTAAAAAATGCATGTGCAAGCATCTTACTGTTTGTTCCTCATTAATGACTTTGAAGCAGCTTTTCAGGTTGTAATTTCTCCTGCCTAGGAGGTTTCTGTATGAGATCCATAGACAGTGAAATCATAGGCATGCCTGATGCTGTCTGACAACTTTCTCATGTGACAGTATAGGCATTGCATCTCATTGATGCTGAAGTTGTTCAGTAGGCTGTAGGAAGAGAGGTCTTTTGTGTGACAGAAACACTCACTGTTGAAAATACAGTGCATGCTACCAGTAGGAAAATAGCACTGGAAGACCTAAAAATCTTTTCCTATCCAAACTCAAAGAAAACAGCTTACAAATGAACTACTTCTGAAACTGCATGTGTTTTATTTAGGTTGAACATACAGTAATAATGGCTTCTGAGAGCAGCTCTTAAAGGCTTCTTGTGGATTTTTGCATTATGTTTAGGTTTGGAATGAATACAGCTTATAATTCAGTCAGGAAGTTATTTAAAGAAAAAGCATGATGCATATAATTATGTTATGTGTACAAGACAGATAAATCTTGTAGTACCTACAGCTGTTACGTACCAGTTCTAATAAACTGTTGAAATAGCCCGTATGGAACCTGTTCTGCTGAGTTTACGTGTTAGCGGCAGCTGCTAGTTCACAAGGCGCAGGAGATGGCAAGTAGCAAATAACTTGCCTGGCACAGAAAATTGATTTGTTTATCAAGCCACATTATTTGAGGATATAGAACTACAAGCAGAAGTCCTGGTCCCGCTGAAGGAATTGGGGATGTTGATATTGGACTCACTGGGGCAAGGATTTCAACGTGTCAGCTCGACTTCTTTCTATGTTTTACGTGTAGCAAATAATTGTTATGCTACAGGACCCCGTTTTGCTGGTTTGAAGCAGAAATCTTCACTGAAATAAAGAAATTGTGATTAAAATTGTTGCTAATGTACAGGTGTGATTTTTCTTAAAGCAATCGGACATTTGCATTACTTCATGTTAGTGATGGAAATAGCACTGTGATGGGAAGTAATTTGCCTGAGATAACTATATATTTAGTGTATTTAATCTTTGCAGTATCTGCAGTAGCGCCTTTAGTATAACTAAGTAACCACTACATATTTATAATGTGACCTCTTTTTCTGGAATTTCTTGAAGTTAATTCTAATATATTATTAAGAAATATCTAATCTGTAAGCTATTATCAATATACATGTTTTACGGAAGAGGTCCCTTTTTAAAATAATATAAAGCAGTTGTTAATTCTCATGACACTTGTCCATGTCTCTTGAATGCTGTATTCTAAATTACTCCATTGATAGAACAACTAGGAATGTTATTTTGTGAACAAACAGTTTTTAATTAGATAATTGTTCATCTTTATACTGCATTGAAAATATAATAATGGGATTATTTAATTGTCACAGTCCATTTATATAGCACTGAAATAAAGGAAAAGATTAGGAGCTTTCTGCTTGGTTTGAGAATATATAGTCATAAAATATATTTATAAAGCTAAAATACTGCAATTTAGTTTTAATAGATTTCAGAGATTAAAATCAGTAGATGCGTGTATCCTTTTTTGTTGTATTCATTGAGAGTGAATGTCCTTAGAGCAGACCCAAAATTATTAAAAAGTGATGTTATGAAAGAAAAACTAGACAAGGTCAATAAAACTCTTTCTGAGTACTAAAGAGGATGGGAAGAAGCTTTGTCTTCTGTCCACTTATTTATACACCTTACCAGCTGCAAGCATCTGGAGTGGTGTCCTTTTCTCCTACCTGTTTCTTCGGAGAATGGAGCCTGGTATGTTTGCTAAGCAATCAATCAAATTAATAACTTACAGCAAATGTCAGCGATTCACAAAATTATTCTAAGAGACTGACAAACTGTATCCTTTTTTTTGTGCTGGAATGTGAACACTGGTGAATAATACTGACTGAAAAATAGATGAGTTGCATCCTAACATTTGTTGTTTGTAAGGAATGGATATCTATCTGAAAGCATAAGCACAACTGTTAAATTACAATCTCAAATCTATGTATTCCAATCACTTTTCTTTTCCTCCTCAAATGAGAAATCTGACTCAAAGCAGCTCCAGTAACAGAGAGGAGTTGATGAAAACAGATCTAGTTCCACATGTATTTAAATTATTCTGTCTCCTTGGAAACGCCGCTGCTGCAGATGGATTTGGCTTTTGGTGGCTAAAAATACCTACTGCTTAATAATGACAGCATGAGAGATCCTGAATAAAACTACTGTGTTGTCACTAGTTTTAAAGTTCCCTAATGATTCAGGTATTCTACGTGAACTACAGATTTGCATTTTCTGTCCAATATTCCCTATCAGCTGCTGCCAGCACTCACCAGCTCAGTGGAAATGATAAGCTCATTAGCCTTGGTTGCAGACCCTGCTGAGAAGGGAGCATGTGAGTGGGAGGGGGGATGGCCGAAGAGTTTGAAAGCAGGTAGAAAGTTGGGGAAGAAAAAAAAAAAGTTTGCAGTGGTGGTGTGGGTACATGCTGTGTAATATTTGAGGATACACGTTTATTCCCAGTGAAGTCAATGGTAGAAAGAGTATGCTAAGCCCTGCCTTTGTAAGTTAACAGTTTGTAAATAAAAGAAGGTCTCTTTTATTTATTGCAGAATCTCTAGTGAATGCTTCCTCAGCAGTTGTATGTGTAGGTGATTTAAATATCACACAAACATTATAAGTCAAATATTAAATTATCTCAAACAAAAACCAAACCTAAATTACTAAAGAACTTGCAAACAAGAAATAACATTACATTACTTAGCGTTACTAAGAAGTTTCATCCTTTAAAGAATCTTTTCAGTTAAGAAAGTGTAGCCACTACTTTTTTATCCAGTTCTTTATTAGTTATACCCTCCACATATCACACTTCTTTTGTTGTTAGCTGGTGTTCAGTATTTATGAAAAATACCACTTATATTTTTTTTGATCTTTCCATTTCCATGCTTGTGCCCAGAGAGCAGACCAAATGACAAATGTGTCCTCAGTGCTGCATATGGGCTAAACGGTGGGCTAAATATACCTCTCATTCTTTTATTTTGTTGGTGTAGATGTGATTTGTTGTAGCGTAGATCAAAATTGCTCATTAACTTTCCATTATTTAATGAGGCATTTTTCATGTTCTGCAGTGTCTCAAAGGCAACATTTAAATATTACAAGGTATTGTTACACATATTAATACTTTGCAAATTAATACTAAAATCCATTTTTAGCCGACAAGACAAATACCAAAGGTCATTTAAAGTAAAAGTTAAATACTTGGTTTTGATTAATTGAAATGAGTAAGAGGAAAGGATCTGGTATCTTTCATTCTATAAGAGATTATTAAGATATTAATAAGGCAGATTAATAAATGGATTATAGAAACTTTTCTGTGAGGACAATAAAATTTAATCATAGCAGGCCTTGTTAATGAGAATAATTTGTTTTGTATTAAGATGAACAAACCTGGGTTGTTTAGTTTTAAAGACCCCTTTGCTACAGTGTGTAACTTAAGATTCCATGGAGGAAAAAAAGTAAATCTAAATATTGTTTGAGGAAATAAAGGTGGATTAGTTGCTGGAAGTAGCATCTGTGTATTTTACAGTGGTAGTCAAGTTGTGCCAATGTGACATGAATCCTTTGATTTCTGGATATAGAAGCAGAAGTTCTCATCTACTGAAAATAGTAATGAGAAAGTTTGTTGCACATTGCCTGTCGTTCTGTCTAGGTTGTGGAAGACGATGATAACACAGAGAAAATACTGCTTGTTTGTTTTGCTTTGTTTTGTAGGTTTGTTTGGTTTTTTTTTATAACAAGTTGCAGGCAGATGAGCTGAGGTTTCTGCCAGGCTAGGTTTTTCCAGCAATTTTCAGCATTATTTGTTCATGCCTGAAGAAAGAGAGGTCTGTGCTATACAGCTAATATCAGACCATGTAGGTGTAGACAGACTATCTTGACACACTTATCACTCTCACAAAAAAAAAACAAAACACACCACCACCTAAACTATCCGTTTGTCTTGTTTCTAAACTCTAATCTCCTAAAATTAGATACTTTTAATCTTGCCACATTTAAGTAGTACCATTGTCAATTATGGCAAGAACAAGGTATGAAGGATTTGGTCTTTCATTATCTAAAATTTGCATGTACACTCCCCTGTCCCCCCTCAGACTCATGCACATACCTCTCCATACATAAGTGGTTAAGCTGGAAGAGTTTGCTCCTGTCCTTTTTCAGATAAGAGGAAAACTTACTTCAGAGGTACTTTTGCAGGTGTGTTCCAGTACATCTTTGTTTCACAAGTTCATATTGCATTTCTTAGAGTTCAGATGTTCTGGTTTGGGGGTGTTGGGGTTTTTTTGTGGGGGGTCGTTTTTGGGTTTTTTGTTTGTTTTGTTTTTTGAAACCTTGTTAAACACTACAGATTTCAGAGGAGAGAATAGCTAAGCCTGTGTCAAGATCATGGGGCAGAAGGGGAGAGCTATTGAATTCATGCTCTCCCTGCTGGCTTTGGCAATGGTGAAGGAGCAGCCAGGCTGTGTGTTAACTAGCATGCAACCGGGAGCTAACTAGCATGTATCAGGGCTGTAGAGGTGTGAAGGCCTCTTTGGCATGCACCAGTCTTGGCTGTGCTGTACTTTAGCAGGAGCATACTGAGATATACAAGGTATCCTACCATGTTGTGCAGTTCCTCCGTAGGCAGTGCACAAGGTTGATGTTCATGAAAGAACAGTGTGGAAGTTCAGTATGGAAATCATACAAGAACAGGTTGCAGTGTGCCAATTAATATTACTACCTGGGCTAATCTAGGCAAAATTTATATTAAAACCCACTTATTTCCAAAACTCTGTAAGTTGATGGCGTTTCCAATTTCCACTACAGAGCTGGACCCTACTGCTGTTCTTGTGGCTGGGAGCAACATAATGCAGAGCAGCTGTGCCAAAAACGTGCTGAAAACACTACTGCCAGTCTCTGAACCTTGCTCCAGT
>VZTL01026951.1:547-13830 GCA_013400535.1 Scopus umbretta | reverse complement strand
AATTGTCAGTTTTTAGTGTGTGTGTGTATTGTTCTTTTCTCTCTCACTTTTTTGTAAATGTGATTTTTATTAAAGGTGCTTAACAATTTCATGTATTCTTACATTTTTTTGAAAAGGTTATTATGAAGTGATGCTAAATGCTCCTTTTCTTGCCCTCAGAATAAAAATACAATGCTTTCTTTGCAGTCTATAATAATTAATTTTTGGACAAAAGGGCAAAAGTTGAGATCTAGGCATGTTCTGTTTAAGTCATGTCCTTAGCTTGAAGAAATTCCTTTCAGGAAACAGTTTTTTCATAAATAGTAAAACAAGCTGATAACATCACGACAGGCGTATGCATTTAAAGCTGTCTCTGTGACTGACAGTATTAAAACCTAATATATTCGTTATTTAATTTTTAGTGTGCTCTGCATACAAACAAGTTTGCTGAAGATGATCTTATGCAGCATCTGCTCTTAGCATTATGTTGTGATTCCATGTCTATACTGAAATCTTTTCTCTAATTTAGACACATCCATAAAGGTAGAATGAAACTTACTGGAGGAAATCAACTTTGTTATAAAATGAATTGAATTGGCAGCTTAACAAGCTGAAGGCAAGTGGCATTCAGAAGAATGAGGGTTTTTTGATACTATACGCTTGAAAGCATCAAACAGCAGCCTTTTTTCCCTGGCTATTTACAGCAACGTTCCACTGATCCAGTGTAGTCCAGTGTATATATATATATATATATATATATATATATCTGTATATACAGATAATATACAGATATTATCTGTAACTTTTAAATTAAGATCTTAGAATTAGTTTTCAGTTTTCAGTACGATGTAATCGGTATTGATGGTGACAGTAAACTCTTAAGATCTCTTTTTAATTAAAGATAGAGGAAAAAATTGTTTCAGCCTGTTGGATGCATTAAAATGATCTAGAAATCACTTTAAAAATGTTTTGATCTTTTTCTGTTTGGTATTCCATAAATGGAGATAAGAAGATCAGCTGTTATATATGAAAGGGAAACAGTAAGGAATGTTCAACACGACTCTGGCTTTGTTGGGCAGTGTTTTTAGGAAGCCAAGCTCATAAGGATAGGTGCAGTCCCTTGACACTTGTGTGAATGGAAATAGTCTACGTGTGTGCCAGTACTCATATCTGAATTTCACAAAAGCTCTGCAAGAAACTTCTGCATAAATTAAAACGACAAAATGAGACAGAACTGTGTTTGCAGGGCCTGGCCTGAAAAGATGCGAAGTATCTCATGCTCTGAAATCTAATTGAGAATGTGGGCATTTGGTAGTACTGAGTATTACATAAATCAGACCTTTAAAATAAATCAAGAGAGAACATTTGCATTCTGAATGATACTTACTAGTGAATGCTGATTTTCGTCATGTTATGTTTCTTGGTGACAAGTAAGTCTTTGTATAATGGTGCATTTCTACTGAATTATATTGGATTAGATAAACTTTATTTTTGGCCCAAATTTGCTGCATAACTGAAGTAGTTATATATTTTGTGCATGAGGTTGGCTATAGAATTTTGTCTGCACTGGTAGAATACAGGTAGCGCTTACCTTCTGTCTTAAGAAGAAAAGACTGCCTGTGAGAAAGTCAGTGAGATGATGAATATACTAATGGTAGGTATTTTTTGACTCCTTCCTGGGAAAGTTGTTTAAAACTCCTGGTAAGGAGCCATTTAGCTACAGGTGGTAGTAACTGATTGATATATGAACTCCTCCATGATAAATAATTTTGAAGACCTGGACAGCAGGCAGGTGTTTCAGTGCCTCATTGCCTCTGTTCCTGTTACAGGTGCATGTGACAGCATTGCAGCGATGAGTGGAATTTTAAAGAGGAAGTTTGAAGAAGTTGATGGCTCCTCACCTTGTTCCTCTGTGCGGGAATCGGATGATGACATTTCTAGCAGTGAAAGTGCTGACAGTGGAAGTAACGTCCATCCATCCACTTCTAATCATTTTACTCGTAAGTACTAAAGTGGTGTGTAAGGCATTTATACAACCTAAGAAAGGCTCATTTTACTTGGAAGAAATAGTGTAGGCTATCTGCTTTAACTTTGAAGGATTTTTCTGTTTTACTACATTTAAATGTTGAAACTGAGGAAGTACTTATTTTTTTCAAAAAGAACTCTGGTAGTTGTTGTTTATGTAAAAATTAGTATGTCAGAGTGAGTTTCAGATGAAACTCCACTTTTATACTGTATCATTAACATCTGGATAGTATGAAATGTTTTAAGTGTATAGGAGAGCATCTTCCATTTTTGCGTAATGATTTGGAGGGAAGAGAGAAAATCAGCAGTAACAAAGCTTGAAGGCCCGTGCTTCTGCTTGACCCTGTCTGCTCAGAGTTGAGAGTAGCCTACACAATCTGTGACGAGAATAGCTAATCCCTCTGATAGTTCATCATGCCACCTAAGCCAATGCAACTACACAGCCCTCTGTCCTTTTCTTCTACCCATTCCAGGAGCAAACAGAGGAAGAAATGCATAGTTCTCCCTGAGAAGATGTTAGATTCAGACTTGATGTTTCTGAGGCACTTGAACAGAAATCCTTTTCTTGTTCCAACCAGCTGAACATGAATAGTTAATTTACAGCATATTTTTCTTTTGATTTCTCAGGTTCAGGTTACCAGTTACTAAACTCACATAATCTGTGGAATATACATAAAGCCTCATATCTGCAGTAAACCGTGTGTGTAAATGAATAGCAGTAAGTGATCTGGACTTTATCTGACAATTCATATGTAGCAGCTAGAAGGGTGTTTCCAGTTTTTAATTGTCTCTCTAGTGAAGCTAGGTTAGAGCTATTTGTGAATTACAGCTGGCAGTAGGGTTAGTGTAGTTCCCTATCTGAAAAGGGGGGGGAAAAAAAAAAAAAAGCTCCTCTGGATAGAGGACACTTCTGTACTGCCTTCTCCTTGAGTGGACTTTTCAAAAGCACCCTGAGGAGTTGGATGTTCAGCTGAGGGCGGTGCTGAAGGGGTTGTACCCTACCTCAAGGGGACACCACAGGAGACAGTCCTGAAACCTGTTCTGCTCAACATCTTTATCGATCACCTGAAGGAGGTGACAGAGTGACTTGCATCAAGTTTGCAGAGAACTGCATCAAGGGGAATAGTTGATGGCCTTAAGGGAAAAGCTGCCATTGAGAGGGAGCTAGGCAGGCTGGAGGAAAGGGCTGACAGAAGGCACACAAAATTCTGCAAAGACAAATGCAGAGTTGTGCTCCTGGGAAGGAAGAGCCCCTTGCAATGACACAGGCTGGGAGCTGACGAGCTGGGGAGCAGCTCTGCAGAAAAGGCCCTGAGAGTCTTGGTGGACAGGCAGCAAGGCGAAGGTGAGCCCGCAGTGTGCCCTGGCAGCCAAGAAGGACAACAGCCTCCTGGGCTGCATGAACAGAAGCACAGCCAGCAGAGCGAGGGCAGTGACTGTCCTCCTCAGCTCAGCACTCATTAGAATGTAGCTAGAATATTGTGTCCAGGTTTGGCCCCCCCCGCAGTGCAAGACAGACATTGATAAAGTGGAGCAAGTTCAGCAGAGGGTCACCAAGGTCATGAGGGGGCTGGAGCATTCACTCTGTCAGCAGAGGCTGAGGGACCTGACCTTGCTCAGACTGGAGAAGGGAAGGCTGTGAGGGGACCCAGGACAAACCATGGAGTACCTATGAGGAGCCTACACAGAATGTAGGCAGGCTCTTCCCAGTGGTCTGTGGTGGGAGGGAGAGAGACAGTGGATGTAGATTGAAATGAGAGATACTCTGACTAAATGTAAGGAGAAACTTTTCACCATGAAGACAGCCAGGCACTGGAGTAGGTTGCCTAGAGAGGCTGTATAGTTTTTGTCCTTGCAGGTTCTCAAGACCTGACTGGCTAAAGCTGTGAGCAGCCTGGTCCAGTATCTTAGCNATCTGGACTTTATCTGACAATTCATATGTAGCAGCTAGAAGGGTGTTTCCAGTTTTTAATTGTCTCTCTAGTGAAGCTAGGTTAGAGCTATTTGTGAATTACAGCTGGCAGTAGGGTTAGTGTAGTTCCCTATCTGAAAAGGGGGGGGAAAAAAAAAAAAAAGCTCCTCTGGATAGAGGACACTTCTGTACTGCCTTCTCCTTGAGTGGACTTTTCAAAAGCACCCTGAGGAGTTGGATGTTCAGCTGAGGGCGGTGCTGAAGGGGTTGTACCCTACCTCAAGGGGACACCACAGGAGACAGTCCTGAAACCTGTTCTGCTCAACATCTTTATCGATCACCTGAAGGAGGTGACAGAGTGACTTGCATCAAGTTTGCAGAGAACTGCATCAAGGGGAATAGTTGATGGCCTTAAGGGAAAAGCTGCCATTGAGAGGGAGCTAGGCAGGCTGGAGGAAAGGGCTGACAGAAGGCACACAAAATTCTGCAAAGACAAATGCAGAGTTGTGCTCCTGGGAAGGAAGAGCCCCTTGCAATGACACAGGCTGGGAGCTGACGAGCTGGGGAGCAGCTCTGCAGAAAAGGCCCTGAGAGTCTTGGTGGACAGGCAGCAAGGCGAAGGTGAGCCCGCAGTGTGCCCTGGCAGCCAAGAAGGACAACAGCCTCCTGGGCTGCATGAACAGAAGCACAGCCAGCAGAGCGAGGGCAGTGACTGTCCTCCTCAGCTCAGCACTCATTAGAATGTAGCTAGAATATTGTGTCCAGGTTTGGCCCCCCCCGCAGTGCAAGACAGACATTGATAAAGTGGAGCAAGTTCAGCAGAGGGTCACCAAGGTCATGAGGGGGCTGGAGCATTCACTCTGTCAGCAGAGGCTGAGGGACCTGACCTTGCTCAGACTGGAGAAGGGAAGGCTGTGAGGGGACCCAGGACAAACCATGGAGTACCTATGAGGAGCCTACACAGAATGTAGGCAGGCTCTTCCCAGTGGTCTGTGGTGGGAGGGAGAGAGACAGTGGATGTAGATTGAAATGAGAGATACTCTGACTAAATGTAAGGAGAAACTTTTCACCATGAAGACAGCCAGGCACTGGAGTAGGTTGCCTAGAGAGGCTGTATAGTTTTTGTCCTTGCAGGTTCTCAAGACCTGACTGGCTAAAGCTGTGAGCAGCCTGGTCCAGTATCTTAGCTGACCTTGCTTTGAACAGGAGGTTGGACTAGGGACGTGCTGAAGTCCTTTCCAACCTGAATTATTTCGTGTTTTTATGGCTTGTGTGCACCAGAGAGAGATGAAGTAGCACTGTCTGTTCTTGTTCCACAACGGGGTTCATTGGTAAGTAGAGAGCGGTAGTTTGTGCGTGTGTCCAGAAACAGTTTGTACAGAGCTGTGAAACCTCAACTAGGTTGCTTTTGCGCCTGTTCTGATAAGTCTGTAGGGAACTGTGTTTTGCTTCATCAATTTACTAGCTCAAGTCTCTGCTAGCTCTGGGATCTGTTTGCCACTTTCCACTGCCAAATGTCTGTATACATCTTGTGTTCTGGTTTGATACTTTCAGTTTTGCTGCCTTACCTCTGCGAGTGCAGATGGTAGCCAGTACTGAGTGGTTTTGAAAAGCCCAGGTTTTCTGTAGCCTTCTTGCTGAATTTAGAGTGGTAGTGGAAAGAACAAAGACTGGGGTGATTTGAGACACAGGTAGATGTGAGATGTCCCCTTCCCCTCCCCAACTCATTACCCTGCTTTTGATTGTGTTGAGGCTCTTGCTGTTGGCTCTTGAACTTGAACTCTCTAAATTCAGCGATGGGATTATCAGCCTGGAATTTCTTCCACTTGGCAGTCTGCCAGTGCTTTTGTCTACTGAATAGGCTTCAGGGCATGATGCAGATACACTTATTTTGCTTAGCTTTCATTTGTTTTCCATTTTTATGTGTGTGTTTGGGTTTTTTGGGGCGTTTTTTCATTTTCATTGTTTCATTCTTGACAAAGCCACAACCTATTTGCTCATGTTTCTGTAGGCAATGGCAGTAATTTTTAAATGCAGCTCAGTCTAGGTAAGTACTCTGTAAGATTTTCGTGGGGCGGGGTGGGGAGGAAATCCCAGAACATCCCTGACTGCTGCAACAGCAGACTTTATAAATCACAGAGTAAATAAACCAGTTCAACTGTTTTCATAAAGCAAAAATAAAGAACAAAGTGAATTTAAGGAGCTTGGCTCTCCATAGTTGAATCTTGTACAATCTAACAGTGTCAAAATAGAAGCCATTATCTACTTCTTTTTACAGTGGTTTTATATAGGGTGGTGAAGTATAAGGCCTATAGCCCAAGAAAATGTATTAGCTCATGTAAATTATCTGAGGAACTTCTGGCTATTTTCCTGTTCATTACCTCAAGGAAAATTTGCCAATTCCTACATAACATTTTTATTTTACTAGCACCTGTTGGTTTTTGGATGTATACTTCTATATTTTTCTGGGGAGAATGGGTTTATCAGAGTGGTTACTTCAAGAGATTACTACTTACTGAAGTTTTTTTAGAGGATCTGGAATTGTGTATTTTGTATCAGAACTTATTTCTCTTCAATCAGATACTGGTAATAGTGGCTTTCAGATGTTGTTGTTGTTTTCTATTAGTTATCAGCTTCTGCAAAAAACAAATGGCAAATTTATTAACAATCCAAAATCTCTAGATGTAAAATGGAAATCAGTAAGGATATTTGCAAATAAATATTACTTGTGTGAGAAAGTTGCAGGACTGGGTTGCATAATGTTTGAATATAGGGCAAAACAAGAAAACATGCCTTGCTGTTGCAGGCAACTATATCCTCAGTAGCATGTGTTGTATGTGTAACAGCAGGCTTTTAGGATATGTAAGGCATGTTTGCTCTAGCTTCATCTGAGATCAGTGTCAAATTCTTTCCTCCTCAGCCTACTTTATGCAGTAACATGTTTATTCTGTACACATGTTCCCTGAAATCTGGGATCCTACTGTGTGCCCAAAGCCACTCTGCTGTTCAGAAAAATCTAAAAAGATTCATATAAACTCTTCTCACTCTTCTTTATCAACACATGTGCAGATTTATTGCTTCTCCAAGGGACTGCTGAGGTACACAACAGCAATCTAAAAAATCCTCTGTTATGCCATGAGCTCCAGTAATCCCTGTCAGTACACAGTAATTCTTTGTGATAGAGGAATGTAATGTAACAGTGTTTTATAAGCTGCATGTAGATTAAGACTGTTGTTAATAATTAATACTCAACGTTTTACATTAATCTTTATATTTCTTTTCCTGTGGTAGTATGTTTTATTCAAAAACAAAAGCTGGGCATATCCAAATCGGTTAAATTGTTACAGTAACTTTACACTGCTCTTCATTTCTCAATGGCATCCATGGGAATGAATGTGCTTTTTATAATGAAGGAAGATATAAATCTGTGTGTGTGCGTACATGTGTGCCATATATTTTTATCTTGAAAAAGCATAATTATATATGTGTATATATAATGTAATTTGAAAAAGCATATGTATGGGGGGGTGTGTGTGTATACATATACACACACAAGTGTAGTGAATGTGGTAATGGCCTACAGAAATATTGAGTGATATTTTAAATGTAAAGTTTGTGCCAGAATGCCACAGAATTCAAGAGGAGAGTGAGAAGCTCCAGGGTTTTATACATATTGTTGACTAAGATCCCAATCATGGTAACTGAAGTAATATATCTGTCTCTCTCCCCCTAAGGTTTAGGGATTTGTGTGAATGAGGCACTTTCTAGTAAGAAGCCTGCACGATATATGTGGGGAAACAAACGAATTGATGCCATTCTTGTTAAGGAGAAGTGATTTGTGGTTGTTTCTTTGTTCCTTGAAGAGAGTTTACTATTTCACTCCTGGATTGTTTGCTAATCGTTTTACTGGAATCAGGATTTTATTTTGTTTTAAAACAGAACTTTTTTCTAAACTCCTGGTTAGGGAAGTTGACAGGTGAATCTGTGCTGGCCCAGACTTTATCTCATGAGCACCTGGAAAGTTTCTCAGTTAACCTTCTGTGGATTGCTGAAGCATGTTACAGACCAACTATGCTCACCCCTGCCATTAAATAGAATTCTTAAGCGAGGCGGCCCGAGGGGCGGTGGTTGTCAATGAAGTTGTTTAACAGGTCTGGAAACTGCTAGATACAATCATGATAAAACAGTTTTATGTTTAAGATAATTCTAGGAAGGCATAGGGAATGTGGGTACCTGTTTGATCTCTATTAAAAAATATGTGTACCTACTTATTTGAAATAATAAATTAAAGCTGCAGAGTGAAAATATGTCCTAGCTGAAAATCAACAAGTTGCTTAAATTTCTCCATAAAACTCAATTCAGGGCTTCTGAGATTTTTTTTTCTTTTTTTTAAATCTGAATAGTTCCACATTCACATTACTGTCTTTCATATTATTCATGGTTAAGCTACTCGGTTTGCTCACCCACACTGAGGCCAGCCCAACAATATTCCTGTGTTTGTTTTCTCTTCAGCAGGATGGTCTCTGCTTAAAGGGCAAATGGTTGCAGTAGGCCAGTCCTGTCGCTAATTATGAAGTGTCAAGTGGTTCCAGTAAAAGGCAGGAAGAACTCCGATGTGTAGAGTTGGTCTGTGATTTGGGTCTGGGAGATGAAGAGTGAAAGGCTCTTGTAGCCTTTGTTAGTCAAGAGTAGAGTTTCATTTTGCTGAGTTTCATGTTGTAGGGAAAGAACCTGAAATAATGTTTGGCATGGAGCTGAACCACGTTGGGTTGGGGCAGAGGCCTGCAGATTATAATTCTTTTTCTGAACAGCATATGTAAGAGACAGAAACTAATGGCAATATAGATTTATTTTTTTTTTTTTTTTAAGTGATTTGCCTCAGTTTAAAATGCCAAAAATGGGATCTCGGGAATGCTGAGAACACTGACCAAAAGTCCCTCCAGGGTATCTCAGTCTTGTAATCAAAGGAATTCAGTCCCCTTAAGCAGAGGCTTTGTACTGAATGTTCTGGGAAGAGTCTGTCTGTGGTCAATGTAGCCAGTTAATTTATTAAAACCAATAATAATACCTGTTGTTTATAAGGTTCTTTGTTAGATTTGGGGAACCGCTTGACTCCCTAGTTAAATTCACTGAAGCATTTCCAGCATGAAAACCTGAGCCAGCAGACATTTTCCATTATCTTGTTGTTATGTCATGACTGACTTCAGTTTTTACAGTTTCTATGACAACCGTGATTTTTGATTGGTAAAGAATAAAGTGCTAAAAGATTCTTTTTTTTGGACTGTACAGTATTTTTCCATCAAAGGAGTAGAATGAAAACATCAAGATGCTTTTTGCTAATCAGTATTGTAATTGAATTGCTGCCTAAATGTGAATACCTATTTGTGGCAGATTCCACATACGCTAATTTTTCAGATAGAACAGATGCAAAACTAGCCCTATTACAGATGCTGAATAACTTTCTGGAAAATTAATGATAATTTATACTTATAATTTAAGACACTCTTATTTTCCAAATCACGTAGATATTTATATTCCCATATTAACCCTTAAAGAAATATACTTATCAAGACATGGCTCAAAGCAGCACACTGGGTGGTTTTCTGACATTCTTTGGCAATTTGTGCAAGTCATCAGCAAAATGGTACTTGGAACTAATGATAGAATTTCATCAGGGGGGAGTCAAAAAAAAAAAAAGGAGTGAGGAACAAGAACATGACTTGCTGGATTATAAGAGAACAGAGAGGGGGTCAAAATGCACAGGTGAGCAATTAGTGGTTACTTGGGAAATAGAGAGAGAAGCTAATAAAGAGCTGATCAGGGTGGGAAGATGGCTTGTTGACTGTCATGTATGAGGGAAAAGAGAGAAGGAGGTTCCCTGAGACAAGAGGAGCTTGACAAGCATCAGGGTGTTTTTCAGTAAGAGCAAGAAAGCAGTGGTAACAGATTTTACTTGGTAAATATGTCAGTTTGCAGAAAGCGCTACAGATTGGTTGGCTCATAACTGGGAAAAGAGGGAGGGCTAATGAACAGAATGCGAATGAGCCAGTTTATCAAGATCAAAGGAATCTAATGCTCCAGCAGTTTGCAAATTTTTAGTCAGTGATTCATCCTCTTTCACTACAGTGATGTGTGTGGAACATATTTCAAAAACACATTAGAAAATTACTGGGAAACGTTGATTGGGATTCTGTAGCGCTTCCGGATCTGTTCTGCATTTATTAGTTGGAGAAAAGCACCTTGCACTAAGAATGTATGCATAAATCCTGGTCCATATTCAGGACTATCACTACATCAGGACTGTCATAAGGTCTGGAACAGTCTTCTGCAAGAAAATCTGGGTTCCCTAGTTAAGATTGGTGTTAACACAATGTGTGAAATGATATTTGCTGATCGGCTCTTGTCTGTGAGATTTGCTAAAGATTGAACATGATGGTTGGATTTTGTCCTTGATTTGTGATGCAGTATAAAAATTAGATTCACAACTGGAGTAGTGTACCAGATCAAGTCTTAGCTGCTAGTTTTAGACTTTTTATAGCAGCTGATGCCTTTAGATGCCATTACAATATGCAAAATAATTTTAATAACTTTACAGTCTAATTTATAGAATATGATGTTTTGTCTTGCCTGTGACGTGTGCATGCAATTTTGGAAACACAAAATCATGATGACTGTGGTTTTCTTGATGAAGAGGAATGTACCTAAGCCCAAAGTATTTAAAATCCTTTCAGAAGTTCTTTTCAGCTAACTTCTAGCTTGGATTTGAACTAGTCTTACCCAACAGCCTTTTCTGGAGAAACCATAAGGTTGGGATGTAGATGGGCTTTAATTTAGTGAAGGCTGGCTCCATAGTCTTTGGCAAATAATGCCAGGATTTTAAAATGTGTTTCTAAGTCTAAAACCTTAGATGCCTTCAGTACAAAAAGTAGCTGTCCTGCTCTTCAGAAGTGAAGAAATAACATGACAATATTTGGATACTAGCAAAAGCTGTGGGTGGCCTGATACCATTATGCTAGCTTCTGTAGGGAAATCATTGATGAATCAAATCATAAAGGAGGGAAAAATTGATTTTTCTGTTAACAGTTTGTAACTTCTAATAGCTTCATTTTTGTCTGCAAAATTTTCTTCATGCTTACTTTCTCAAGACTGTTCTATCCTAACACTAGCTTTTATTCCTAGTGAGGGTTCTAATGGCCCTTCAGCAGCTTTCTTTGAATTTGCTTTATATGCTCTTACAAAGCAAATGAAGCTTCAGAAAGACTCTTACAATGTCATCTCTTCTTATCTATCTAGTGCCATGTTTCGTTTCATATGCTTAGTACATATTCTGCATTTTATACTGGTTTACAGTTGTTTTTGTTTTTTTTTTTTTTAAAGCCATCTTTAAAGACTGGTAGTAAAGATGTTTCGCAATTCAAAACCAAGTTAGAATTACTGCTTCTAACAAATTATATTGTCTTATTGTCCATTACTATAAGCTTTGTAACTAATTTCGGTATGTACCACCCTCAGTACGTGAGCCATTGGCTAGTGTTTTCTCCTTGCTGAATGCTGCTCTGCTGTTCTTTGCTCGCACAAGGAACTGATTTAGCAGTAGGCAAGACTGATGGGAGTTAACACCCAGAGGACAGTGACATGAAGGCGCAGTTTCTACTGGTAGTGGATCTTCTTTCAGAGGTTCTTTCCACCCAGTGGCTTGTTCCTGCTGAAAGGTTTTTTCCCTATCTGTTGATACAGCTTCCAAATCTGCTGTTTGTGTGACTTGGCTATAAGAAATCTTAAGTTTCTAGCAGTGAGCTGGGAACAGCCTTCTGTGTAGTCTGGGCTTTTTTGGTGTGCTTGTTTTTTGGGTGGGTTGGTTGGTTTGTTTTTAAGTTGTGCTTGCAAAGCAGAATTAACAAGGATGAACTTAGGAGTTTGATCTTGGTGGTTTATGATGAATCTTTTTTCTAATGCTTACAAGAAAGATGCAACTGTATCTTCTTATCTGTGTCTTCAGTATCACCAGCCTTCAGTGATCAAGATTTTTTATTATGCCATTTCTATTGTACTAGGGTTTTTTGGCCCTATTGGACATAGACTTGGACCTGCTTAAGATGAAGGCCTGTATCTGCATACAGAAAATACAGACAGACTTCCTCAAATGATTTACAGTCTTACAAGACAGCAAGCATATAGACTAAATGTAGAACTGTAGGGAGGAATGGATCCGTGGAAATTAGTGACCTGTAGGCAAAAAATTAACAACTTTGAAACATTAGGGAAAAAGAAAAGTATTCTGCCTTCCGGTGGCTGCATTGACTTCTTGCTTTCTTCCTCTGTAGACCAGCTTCATCTCCCACATATATTATAGTCTTGCTGTTTGCTGAGATGTCTTGGTGCTCATGGCAGTCCACTAGTATGCACCAAGCGTGAAGTGTATTGAAGATCCTGATCCTTACAGGAATCTAAGGAAATGGAGTATCAATCCCCACCCCCAAAATACTGTAGTAATGTTTTCAGCAGCTCCAGTTAGGAGAATATATACAAACTATTATTTATTTGGAATTTGCTAATTCAGTGAAGTAAAAAGTTACATGGATTATTTGATTTTTTGCTAAAGCGCTGATGGAAACCAGACAGTTTTCTCAAACTTTCTCTGTTCCATGACAGCTTGTCTGTTTGGCTTCACAGCAATCTTGCTGTGGTGTCTTGTGTTCATCTACCAGTGGTTTTGAGCTTGCAAGAGTTTAAAGCAAGTGAGGGGACATGATTCTTCATTGATGCTATTCAACACATTGTCATTCTTCTGTTCACTATATATGTAGCATTTTTGGTGTTTTGATTTTGTGTGTGAATACTGATGCTACCTTACCACAATGTATTTGTAGCAGTAATAGCATTAAGGTGTGTGGGTAGCATCCAGACCTCAAAACTTCTATTTCAGAGTTTTCATAATACTTGTTTAAAAAAAAAAAGGTAAGTAGCTGGTTTAGTCTGAACTCACATAATAGTGAAATGACTCCATTCTAAAGGGGAAAAACACTTCGCAGTTGTCAAGGACATGGCTTGTCCTGTTATTTGCCAGTTCACTATCAAAGCCAATTAGAGTCTTTTTGTAACATGGAGGCTTTTGTATTTTAATGAATTTATCATCCACTATGTATGCCCCAGAGTAATAGTGGTGAGAAGGGGATTTTTACCATCAGACTGACTGAAGACTATACCACTGCCTCCCAAGTGAGGCTTTAACTGTTATTATCCGTGGCTCCAGCTTTGTTACGTGACTGGGTTTCACTGTGTGCTTGTGTGCAAAATAAGAATATGCCAACCCATTAACGCCTTTTTGCAATGAATGTACTGAATACACCATTGCAGAACTCTCTGT
>VZTL01026950.1:52341-67331 GCA_013400535.1 Scopus umbretta | reverse complement strand
TAACGATTCTATGATTTGATATTGAGTAGCAAACCAGACAGGAAAACAGAAGTGCTCATCTTTGTTACAACATGCTAATGTTTCCCTGGGTAATGGTTGGAATCTGGGTCAGAAGGGAATGACATTGAAACTCCTCACCATTTATTGTTTTCCAGGAAGATGCTGGACAGGCCAAAGCAGCCACATCCAGCAGCTGATTCCCTAAACCACAATGATTCCCACCATCTCTGGTGAAGCTATGACCCATGCCCACAAAGACAACTAAGCTTCCTTTCAAATACATAAGTAGTTCATGGCATAAACCTCTGCACGGGTTTTGAAATTATTCCTCACGTATGCTAGTACGTTTGTTTGATAACGCATGCTTTAAAAAACAGCCATTATCCAAGTATTATAAAAAGACTTCTGAGCTAATGAACCGAGTCCAAGGAGGAGTCCCATTTGACATTGTTGCAGTTATGCTGACAACACCCTTTTTTAAAAGAAATGCTGAAAGTAGCAGATTTGAGAGAGAAAACAGAGGTTGCTCAGAACAAGGGAAAGGTCAACATAAGAAACAGCATGAGAAAATACAGATGATCCCTAGAGAAAAATACAAAAAGGACTGTTAAAAACTGAAGGTTGCTTAGAGAATAAAGCAGAAAGTGTACAGATCTGGAAAACCTTTAAAGTGGCACAGCATTTCAGCTGTATGCAGCCCCTGAATAGCAGAGCACCACTGTAGTGCTACAGAAGTATCAAAAATTATTTTGGCCACAGAAATTTATTATGGAGATGGAAGGCAAAGAAATAGGTAACTTCCAAAAATAATGTAAAGCAAGAACTACTAATTCTGGATACCAGTTAAGGGCTAGAAAATAAGAAAGTGAAATAAGTTTTTAAGCTTGTGAAAGTCAAGATAAAAAAGACTTCAGAACGTTTGGAGGTGAAAAAGAAGGGTTTTGGTGGGATGTGAAACAGACGTGAAAGAACAGAATTATCAGGACAAAATACTGAGGACAAAAAAATTACTTAAAGAAACTGTGCAAAAGACACATCAATTTGCAGCAGGAAGCTTATTTCACCTTCCCAAGTGAGGATTCGATCCAAATGACAAAGACAAAACTAAATGCTATTCTGAATACTATCCTGTAATTGCAGAATGATAATTATTTTAGAGATGGTAATAACGAAAAGAATAAGCACCAGCTGAGAACACCGGCATAATAAAGATGCACTGAAACGGAGGGGATTCAAGCAGTAAGAATCTCTTTGTTTCTATTGATTTTTTCCCGAATATTATTAAACTAATACTGTTTATCACAAGACATTGATCTTTAGAATCCAAGCAAAAAAAGCAACAAAGTCCATGTGAAGAGCAGAGAGGTACGGCGTTAGTTTCTCCAACTCTGGTGTATGGAACACATTTCAAACTACCTTCATTTATTAAATGGAGTAAGACACATTTTTGCCAAGATACAGGTTGAGTTAAAACACCACTGAGCTGCAAAGTAGTGATTTAGTAATATCTTTGCAGGAACTCAGCACTATGGTACAGAATCCACTCCAGCAGGCACAAAACTACTCATAGCAGGAGCAGAATTTTAGTTATATCCAATTCAGATACATTTAAGGATGAGGAATTCTGGCCTATTGCTAACCTGCGTCCTTATTCTATGTACTATTATGGTTAGGAACATTCTTGTAGACAATGATAGTTAAGATTATGACATTGAACAGAACAGAAAGATGATGCTACTGTAAGACATAAGCAACTTGGAATTCCAGCTTCAGAATTACCCTGCGCTCTGTTGTAAATACTTACAATTAACCTTGTGTCTATCTTTTAAAGGAAAACATCTTAGATATAAACCAGTACGCCATAAATTTCTATTGGTAATACTACAGGTAAATTTGGGAAACGGGGGTTATGACAGTCTGTGCTGCTAATTCCTGTGTCACCTATGCCCATCTTTTCCCTTAGTACAGCTACCTTGGGCTGGTTTAATCAACAACCTTTTCCCTTCCTCCTCTCCAAAAAGGCAAAACCAGATATAATGATCAAAGCCATTTTATTTTTTTTGAGACAGGCAATCCAATTTAAGAACCGTAACTTTGTCTCCTAAATTTAAAGATTCTGCTAGTCATAATCTTATCAGTACAGTTTTGGGAGAATTTATATTGCAAACGTGCTTTTATGGAAGTACACAGGATCTGAAGGTGAGCTCCTCCTTTCAGATCAGCCCTCTCAGTTGTCTAAATTTAATATCCCATGCCAAGCGCTACAGATCACTGTACCTTTTACTTCCCACAGCAACTGCACAGCTGCGATACGCAGCCCCTCAGACACAGTACCTTGTTGTATCTCATCACCAGAGCCTGTTCGCCGAGATCCATTTACACGGAGATCAGTCTATTAACAAAAGGCCTGGTGCACAAACCCAGTTTTCATCAGTAACGTTTCCATCTAGATAGGCGGAGTTCTAATCATTCCTATCGCTGTTATACCTACGAAGACTGCAATACATTTAAATTCTGCTTAATTTGTGTTTGAAGAAAACACAGAACAATGTAAGTACATTTGTATGGAGTCATCTTGCCCACTTAAGCTGGAAAGCGCCAGGCCAAAGACAGCGCGATAATATACTTGGGGTCCTGTTTTCCTTTCCAAATTACAAGGTAATTAATATTCCTGTCTCTGGTATCATAATCTTCATTAAATAGGAACGGAAGCATTTTATTTCATGTTGACATTTCTATGTCCGATAACTGAAGATTCTGTAATCTACCAGACTATGTCAAATGCTTAAAAAACCATCTGATGTTTGGAACAAATGAAAAATATCATGGTAGCATTTCCTGCAAAGCAATGAACTTTCGAGATGGCAACAGATCCTCGCACCACGCCGTGCTGCTCTCTAGCAACAGCATCGACAGGTTAAACATTTCGCTCTTGTTCCCAAAGCTGCTTATCTCCATCGCTTGCTCTCATTCAGAATTCTTTGGTTGTGAGGAGCAAATCATGGTGACTTCTTGAAAATTAGCAATAAAAATGCCACAGGCAGCACGCTGGAATATCAGTAAGCGTTCAAAAATCATCTGCTGTAATCACAAAACAGTTCAAATAAATTTCATTATCTTTATTACTCTTGAAATCACTAAACTGCCCGAAGATCACTTGAAATATAATTTAAGGAAGTACGTGATAGCAATCACTTTCTCATGGCAAAAGTTGGCGACTGCATGTGGTCTTTTTTAGAATTGATGTTCACCTCAGAAAAGGCAACTTCTTTAGCTCAGCATAAATTTCAGAATATTAATGTGTTCACTTAATTATTTGTAGCAAAATAGTTTTTATCTTGCTTAAAGAAATCATAGAGATACAGCCATGAAAAAAACCTTACAAAAATGAAGCTGTGAATTAGTCTGCTACAGAAATGGAAAAAGCCCCACTATTTGTGCCAGCCAGAGAGGTTTTCTTAACAACGGGGAACACTTAGCCTTATGATTCCTATCACTACCAGCAAATAAACTTTCTTTTCGAGAAGTACTCAATAAAATACGCCTTCGCTTCCATTACTTATTGATTAAAATTAATGTAGTCTATTTATACACCAAGATTTTTACAAACATTCTTTTTATGAAAATGTATAATCCACGTACGATAAACCCTGAGGTCACTTGTTTATGCGTAGCTCTTGGGAGCTAAATTAGCTTTTGCCTAAGAACCTGGCGAGAGCAGCAAGCCAGTCCGGGAGCAGTAGTTTTCCCCACATGGTTTGTGTCTGACGGTGCACAGAAATGCTCTCGAGCTCCTGGAATGATTCCCTCAACATCATGTCTAGGAGGACGCTAATCACTGCGTGATCTTCTTCCACTGTACAATGCTCTCCGTGGCTGTAATTTCTGAATCTCGATGCTGTTACACATATTTGGTATGATTTTATGATTTCCAAACAAGGTTGGTTGCTCAAATCGTAATTAGGATGTCTAGAGGCAGAAGTAACAGCAACACCTGCAACAGCACGGACCTCCAGGAAGAGATTCACCCAGGATGCCATGGCGAGTCTGCATCCAGTGCACAGCCTCACTGATTTTTTCCAGCACAAGGATTGCTACATCGTACTTCAGTTACTGCTCCGACTGCAGAACAGGCGTATCCAGGGATTACTCATCTGTTGCAGGACTTCAGTATGAACAAAGTCGGAGGAGCCAATCAAGCATCTACCGTTATCAGTGGTTCCATTAGAAATAAGTTTGGAGAGGCAGTTAATGATTGTGATTAAACTCATTAGACTGCACCTCCTGTTTACAGGCTCAAAATACATTTCAGGCACATAAAATCTAACCTCCTAGCACCCATACCAAGACGTTGGCATTAGATTTTTTTATAAATATATCAAGACTCAAAGGAAAACTAGTACCAAGTAGGCTTCTATTTTTGTGTGCTACGGTTAATGTTTCAATGCCTAAAAAGCGCAGCTAAGGCATAGTATCTTAAACACCATGGAGATGACTTCATTGAAATACAGTTGAATTTTTCAATAAGTTATATAAAGTCAGCACTGCAAACCAAAGTTGGAATTTCAAGTTCAAGTTAATTTTTTACATCCAACTGTATAAAGAGCACGAGGTATGCCAATAGAGAGGTTTCTGAAATGCCCTAAACCAACGTGGGCAAATTATTAGTCTCTTGAAAAAGCTATTGAAAGACGCAGGTATTCAAAGGAAGAGCTAAATGATCACTACAGACCGCGGGTTTGAATACTGGTTTCTTCTCCTTCTCCCTATTGTACATCTCAACTAGCCTTCTCCAAAGATGCACGGTGAGTCCTCAAACCTAAGAAGTCACCGCTTGGAAAAAAACCTACGTATGTGACAATTTCACGATTCTAACAACTCTTCACGATTCTAACAACTCTTCACGATTCTAACAAGTGAAATTACAGTGCTACGCAAAGTTAAGACCTTCTCACAATTTTGTTCTCCAAAATCTGACGCAAAACCAGATGACAATAATAAACCTGTTCATTTACAGCTATAGCAAAGCTGAACAACTGAATGTTGATCAAGAGCAAGAAAATATTTTATGTTCCGTTTCATCTCTTTTGCTGCTTTCTGTTTCTCCACCTCAGCCTTACATCTCTATGACAATCATTATACAAACTACATCATTCTGCAGCCCACACAGGCAGTTAACAATTTATCCCTGTTGTCTCAATCACATCCACTTATGAAAACGGCAATCATTCTTGCTTTGAGATTCTGATAAGTGCATATGAATAATTAATTTTATCCCTTGAGTCTCAAGACTAGCTTCCACTGTCCCTTTAATTACTTGGACAAACAGGTTGGGATCTTCATTTCTGCGCCTATTAAGCCACAAATCTTTTAATGCGATCAAAGAAACAGTCTTAATACCCTTGATCTCCCCATAAAAATGTAAGTTAGCAGTGAATCATGTCACCGTCTTCCACACAGTACACTGCGTTTATGAAATTTCAGATATGTGTCAGCTACTTCACTTGCATCTGTTGAATCTACAGCCAAGCTGACTATACACCTGATGATTAGCTGTACAGTTAGCCTTATTAAAAAACCGGCTGTTCTTGTTGTTCAGTCTGTATTGCTCTTACAGGAGCGAAATCTCTCTCTCCCCATTAGAAAAATCCCATGCAGTGGATGGAAAACCTCAACCACTAGAAAAATCAATCCAGCTTTTGCATGAATTCTGCTTGTTGGTTTTGTTTTGTTTTTTCTATTTTCCCTTTCAATGAAAAGATTTAAGTTGTTACTCAGATTCCTCTCAAGTACCAGCATGTCATCTGTCACTAAATATGTTTTCTGGCTTTCATGGTGACACTAGGATTTCTTTCAAGCTCGGGACGGCATGATGTATCAAATGGCTCACCTTCACAAGAAGATAAAATACCCTGTGGCTAGCTTTGTCAAGATCTCCAAACAGGAGCACAAATGAAAACCAGCATTTGTATTATCACTGTTCATTTAGGAAATAATGTGAGCTTAAAACTGAATTTCAGTATAAACAAACCACCTCTGATTGTCTCATTAGTTGACCATGCCTACATGGAAAACATATCGTGCTATAAATAGCACAGTCTGATTAGTTCAAAATCCTCTCATGAAATTAATATTTAATCTGAAAATTCACTGGAATCCACTGACATTCACAGCAATTTCAGCAGGGTTACTTTTGTCTCGGAAAGAAAGAATCAATGTATGAGCTGTCTTTTTGTTATTTACAGAAAAAGCCAAAACATTCTATGAGATCCTTTATCAGCTTTAACTCATATAAGCCATGATGCATCCTTAAAGAGCTCTAAAAGATTCAAAATAGAGAACTGCAGTTTTCTATTCCATTGTGTCTTCCAAACTTGTAGCAATTGCAAGTATTGTGCTTTCTCACATGTTATCGCCAAAGCTTAACCCCAGGTGAAGTGGGTAGAGCCTTCTAGAGCTTTCTCACAGCTATGCGAGATCAACACTGAAAATGGTATAACTTTGGTCCCAAAGCATGTATTTTATATGACTTATAAATGTTGTTCATATTATATAACAAATGATTGTCTTCCAGAAGGCAATTTACATTTAAAAAAACAGCCAATTAAACCAGTCACATTTATTTCATTGTTTAACACAGCTGGTGGTCTAAACAAGTCCTTTCCAGCTCATATTCCAGAAAGAGTCTTGTAACAGAATAACCTCCAGAGAAGGAGTTCGATTTAATGGTTTGGGCAAAGGCTGCAGCCTGACGTGCGGCAGAGCTGGCAGCGGCAGGACTCGCCCTCCCTGGGGCACTTCCAGCAATTTAAGGATGCGGCAGAATCTGCACCGTGCCCACGGCACGGTGCACCAGAGAGCATCCCCACAGCTTCGTGGACAAAGTGCTGCTTCACCGAATTTGGTCCTTCGTTTCTCCATATGTAGTTCCCTACCGATGGTGGTATTTCTTCCACCTCAAAGCTGTATTTGTAACAGACTAAATCCTGTAAGACAGTTCAATAATGCCATTTTGAAGGCATTAAGAAGATCCTTTCTTTCACGTAGGGAATAATCGGACAGAAAAAATAAAAGACTTATTAACAAAAGAAAAAAACCCCTCTGTTATTGTATGGGTACTTCTTGATCAGAGAGTAATAGCACACAATTACCCCATGAAATTCATGGAAATGACATTAATGAAGAGCCAGTGGAATATTCCTCTTTTCCTGTGCATACCGAGGCCAGCAAGCTAGGTGCCCCAACTAGCTGTATGGCTTGACCAAAAAATGTGCTTCTAAAAGCTGAAGCGGCAGAAGAGAGAAAGCAAAAGTTCATTTTCTTCCTTTCAGTAGAAATAACTGGAGCATATTTAAACTTTTCACGTGTGAACTTTTCATCATAATTTGTTTTAGGAATCTGGAGGAGCCCATCAGCATAAATTACACAAAACAAATAACAAAGCAGGCTCCCTGAAGTCTCTGAAAGACATGGTCACTCTATGCATGGAGCAGCCTCAGTTCCTTCAATGTAATCTAATGTTTTGATTTTCTGCTAACTCCTCTATGGATTTGTGACAAACTAAGAGCATAAAGCGGTTAGAGTATTGTAAACAAGCTGTTAATTTACTTTGTTTCGTTACCTAAATATGACCATATAAATACCTGAGAACAAGCAAAAAGTCTAACGTATTAAATGGAAAAATTAATGAACACGTGAGTTCACTTCATCTATCACATACTGACTTCAGTGAAGCCAGGATCCTACCTTTACATTTTCAGTGACAGGTATTAACCAAGGATACATGGATTTAATTAGGTAAAGAACCATTAAAAGTGATGAACTAAGCTCAGCTGCTAAGGAGAAAGAGAGTTTTTCTTGTCACTTATTAGCATATACTCCCTGACAGGAATGCAAGATTTTAAATAAGTAACTGATTTTTAGCAGAAATTTCCTCTATGCTTGTAATCAACTCAAGGCAATTAGGATGCATTAACTAAAAGAATGAAGAAAGAAGCAAAAGGAAATTTGGATGACAACGTCTTTAAAGGTGTCACTGATGGTATTATCTGTCCTTCTGGGACAAAACCAGTAGCTTTAGAGAAAGGTGCACAACAAAAAAGGGCTAGTGCTTACATACAGGAGCACGCGGTGCTTGTGAAGCCGTGAAAAGCAGCCCACAGACTCATCCACTGTGCCATAACAATCAGAAGAGAGACAAAAAAAGTCAGGAAAAAAATCATTTGGAGAGAAAGCAGCCTGCAAAGAAGCCACACCTGATGAATCTGGGAGTAGCCGCTAGGCATGGTTTGAAGTAAAGCACCATTTATACTAAAAGGAGTTATATGGACTTAAAGATTTGGCCTGAAAAAAAAAAGTTGTTTTTTTTTCCTGAACTTTCTTCTAAGAAGCTAATGATCCAAAATACTTTTTAGGGGTATGCCAACACACAAGAAAAAAGTCAGTCAAACCATCAGAAACACCTTTTGCTAGGATGGTACTTCAGCTAGCTAAAGTTACACACTCATCGTGGTTTATCACAGGCTATCATAGCACAGAAGTGCAAAAATAAACGACAGATTACTTTACCGTATCTCCAGTCAGATCCAGCAAAAGCTGTTGGAGATGGAAGGGGACAGGTGAAAAGAGAAGTAGGCCGGTTATGAGCCTCACTGTTAGATCTGACTAGAAACACCTGGATATACTGTATTGGGAAAACCAAAATTTGACCCAATTTGTCAAGTTTTTATTTGACAACGCTGTCTTATTTTGCTTTCTTTTCATAACTATAATCACTTGATGATCATTTTTTGCCAAGGGAAGAAATAAAACCCAAGCAAATAACCAAAACCAGACTCACTTGGAAAGAAAATTTTAGTCAAAGACCACTTGCTGCTGCTGAAATCTTACAAGGACTTTGTGGTTAGTTTGGCTTAATTTATTCTCTGAGGAACCTATTAGGAACAGTAATTATGAAACACTGAAGATGACTATCAAAAGAGAGTTGGAAAACCTGAGATTCTTCTTACCAGCTAGATTAAGAAAAATAAGGATCTTGGCTGGCCCAGGAAACAACATTCAATAAAATATTAATTATTTTTTTTTTAAACAAACCGAATCTCAATGTATTCATGCATCTGTCCACTAAAGTTCTTCCACCACTGGAATACTTTCTTTATAATGCATATTTGTTTTAACAAGACAGCTTCTGCCAAGCTGATGCTCTGCCTAGCTTTCCCACAAAGTGAAAGGACTACTTTGGATCGCTATCATCAAATCAACCACCAGTTTTTATGAAATTTGTAGGAACGATGATCTTATGACTAATGACTTAAATATAATGACTAGATCTTATGACTAATGATTAGATCTAATGACTTCTGGCTCTGTCAGATTTGCATGAAATTAACCGACGTGTTGAAAAATGGGGAGGAGGTTGGGTAGTGATAAATGGCTGAACAGGCAGACATGAAGACTGCAAAATTTGCTGCTGAGGAAGCCAGTCTAAAAATAATAATAACAAAATTAAACAAAAAATCTAAGTGATCAATCAATTTATTTTAAATTTCTTTGACAACCGTTCCTCTTCAGAAGAGGAGCCAACTCCACAATCGAAGTGTGCTAGCAAACAAGGATCAATTTAAAACACTCTCATATCAATGGGAATTAAGCCAACCTAGTATTCATGAATCTTTCCATCCTTCCTTGTTGTAGGGAGTATATTATACTGTGTATTCTAAACCTCTTCTCCAGTGAAGTAGGATATAGATGGAAATCGGAAACGTGTATTTTGTTGAAGAAAATGCTACAGGTAACCTGCGCTTTGGAGAGCAGGTAAAGGTTATCTGAGGTTTGAAGGAGCGGGGTTCTTCAGTGGAAAAAAACTCAGGTGGGATGCGGGGCACGGGACTCGTAAGGAACAAAAGGTTGTGGGAGTACATGGGCTGGGGCAGGACTAACACTCCCAGCTTCCTGACACTGCTTGCCGAAGCCTCTACAATTAGCAGCTATTAAAGCAAATCAGGCCTGGGCACCCCAGCACAGAGTTGCTACAGGAATGCAGCAACCACCCTTTCCTAGAACTCTTCCTAGTAATGGCAGCCACTGTATTATAGTACTAGGTGTGGAAAATAACATCTTCTACACCACGAGAAGTGGTTATTGAAAAAGCCAGCTAAAATCCCCTCCCCATCAGCACAAAAACATGCAATGCAGCTTGCTAGTCAAGTCACTTCAACATTTACAAACAGCTAAAACAGATTAGCTGTTCTTTTAAATGTATGTGAAAACAAAAAAATAGAACATCAGTCTTCATGGCAAGATTATGATAATATATTTACCACTTACCAGCAAAGTCTGGCTATACATTTTCTTAACCAAGCATAAGCATAATAATTACATATTTAACCCCTCATATTGCATCTTATTTATTCGGTTTCTCCGAGTCTCTACAATATAAAATTCAACTAAAATTTGATCAAAACTAAGTCAATTCCAACCTAGATGCTTAAATAAAAGCAGAATACAGTAGCAAAAGCGTATTGATTTAAAAAATACTTAACAGGCATCTGGAATTAGATACAATGAAAAGCAGATTCTCTTTTTCCTTGAAGAATCTAAGGCATTAGAGACCAGCCAAAATTTAGATGGGAGGCACAGCAAGACACTGTCTACAAAGAGACCTGAAAGTTGGAACCTGACTATTTCTCCTAGCTGATTTGTTAGCCAAATGCACTCCTGTAATGTAAGGTAGTTTTCCTAGAGCTCTAAAGACACACGTGACAAACACAACAAAACATTCACAAAGCAAACGCCTTTTCCGTGCACACATCTTCCTGCTTCTTCTGAGTCTGCAAAATACGCTCCATAGTCTTGCCTGGCATTTATTAACACAACAGGAGAGACTTCAGGGACAGACAAACTGGGGAAGCAAGTGAATGGAGGAAAACTGGGAAAAAGAATGCAGATGTGGGGGAGGACTCATATGAAACATGTAGAGGAGCTAATGACATCGTTAACACCAAATTAAATGGAGTTTTAATGAGCATTTCCCCCATAGGAGATAAGGCATTAAAACCTTACTTGCTGGAAGTAGTAACTAGATGAAGATTTGGTTAGACTTTTCTGAATCTCTGAGACATAATTTGTCTAAATGGATTTTTTTTAAAACAAAATGCCATGGTATAAATACACAATATTCTGTAAGCTGCCAGATTTTGCCATCACCCAGAAACACAACTTTTTTTCTGAATCTCTCCCATAGGACAAGATGTGATGTGGCTTGTAAAGCAAGCAACTGGGACATTATCAGTACCTATTTGAAATCAGTTTGAAAATTGGTTTTGGACTGCGTAGCTGAAGTGTTAATTACTTTTTATTATTATTACTTTTAAAAACCACCCTTTCCTTTTCAAAAAGTCAACATTTGTAAGCTGGGAATTCTGAACACCAAAGAATGCTTAGTCAGTTATTTGACCCACAATTTAAAATGGGAATCACCAAATTAAAGAAACATCTCCCCAAAACTGGGTAATAAAAATCCACATTCGTTCAGGTTCGTTGGGTGAAGGAAGGAAGGGAGCAATTGCTACTGAATTTTGCTGTTCAAACTTAAGTAGACCACGGCCTGCTGCACGGTGTATAACTAAATGATGTTACCTTTCTCAAACGAAATACTAAAGAAACGCTCATCAGAACTGAATCTTCATTTTAAGTCAAGGCCTGGAGTAATTTTAGGTGGGGAGAAGACAAATGATCCTGGGAGGGAGACTTTTTCACTGCTGTTCTAATACACGGTTAGATGTGTGGTTAATACACAGATGTGCAATTATAAACCACATTCATAGGACGAAGGGTCTTTATCACAAAAAACTGCAGGAATCAACAGCCACACCCAGGCAGTGAGTTTAGAGAAGGGGCTTCACTCCGATACAGCTACGTACCGAACGTGCTTCCAGGGGTGCACCATCTTTCCCAGCCTGCAAACCCAGAGAGGCCGTGGCAGCGGGTCAGGTGAAGTACCTGGGGGAGAGCGCAGCAGGAGGAGAAGGCGGCAGTGACCTTCAGGAGCACCCAGGACCCGGAGAAGCCCCACAAGGACCCTGAACACACAACTATCTGCAAATACCATCCTATTTTAGCCAGCTACAGCTGCATGTGAAACGTGCCCCTAATTGAGCGGCACTCATATTGGAGAAGGGTGGTTCATGCTGGAAAATGGAAAACACCTGGGAGTAAGGGAGAGGGAGAGAAAGTGTTCAGAGGCACTTTTGCTCCTGGCCCTCTGAAGACTTCAGGATATAACTCTTACAGATGGAAAGCTTGGCTCAGTGACTCTAAAACAAAATACACATGGTGAGACTTTCTGATTACCTATGACTGAGAAAGAAAATCATAAGATGGTCTATTCTTAGGAAGAAAGAGGGATTTAAGTAGCGTTTTGAGGCCAGAAATTTAAAAGGTGCCTACAGAATAGTGGCCAAAAATAGCACGTTGGTAGATGGTATTGAGCACTTGGCCCTGGCTATGTAGACCTTCCATTAACTGGTTCCTTCAAAATTGAATTTACACTTCAAAGGATTGGGTTTTCAGGGTGCCATTTTAGCACAGTTAAATTTTCTAATATTAATGGCCATAAATTAAATCTAGTTCAGTTCAAAATCTAGTTATGTATTTAATTCCATTAACTTCCTGGCACAGAAAATTTACCCAGGCAATTATGCACTCTGTACACTTGTAATGGTATTATTTATTAAAAAATGTTCTCTGGAAAAGTCATGTCTTTGTTTCACAAAAATCAAGCAAGTTTCATATTTTTTCCTGGTGGCCTTTCCTGTTTAACTCTTCGCTATTCATTAGGAACCACGAAGTAGAAAGAGCAAAGGCTGATGGAGCCAATCTGTGTGTAGTTCTTAGATTTGTCTTTAAGCTTCTTTCATTTCTATTTTGCCTGTGCTGATGAACTAAGTTAGATTTTCTGGGTAAAGATGGCTGTTATACAACACAAAAGTGCTGAAATATGCAGCGAGTAGAAGCCAAATCATGTTTTATCTATATTCCATTGTAAATTATTAATTCTTATGACTTATTAATGCATATTCAATGCAGAGTTCTTTAGATGCTGCATACACATTCTGCATCTGAACAAGATTTAAAATACTACTTTTCTTTAAATGCAAAGCAAAAATAAATAATTATATGTAGCTATGGCATAGTAAGAAGGGCCTCTTTTTGTATTTAGATGATTCTCATGTATCTAGTCAACGTGGAAAAAAAAATCACATGACTATATAACTTTTGTGTATTAAAGATACACAATTCATCTACAAAAAAGTACCATGATGTAAAATCAACAAGCTCAAGGCCCTAGATAAGTCAAATTGGCAGCAAACTTTGCCCCATGGATTATCAGGTAACAGATACTGCTTTGAAAGCAAACACGCAGAATCTGAGCCTGGAACTTCCCTTCTAGCTTGGCAGCATCGTGACTTTCAAAGGAGAGCTGTCGTATTCTCAACGCTCTTTTGTTCAGAGTAATTAGGCTGCATCGAGAAAACCTGTTAAAGTTTAAAAGTTCACAAATAGAGAAAAATATCAGAGTGGTCTCTACGAGCTCACAGTCATCTACCTTTCGGAGTCAGATAGGTTTTATCCCATATTTAATAAAAATACATACACCCATCTCTGGGTTTAGCACTACTGTTACACAACTTGCACAGTTTTCAACCTGTGAAAAATTAGTTTAAAGCATTTCTAAATCATAACAGTAGACAGTTAACATAGAATGTGACAAGAGAAATAGGTGGTATCGGTGTGGTAGAGAAAGGTCACATTTCTACAGGTAGGAGAGAAGAATACGCATATACCTCTCCAAACGTACATTATTTTTTGTTATCATAAGGGAGTAAATGAATCTACATGTAAAGCAGTACTAGGACAGGACTGATGCAGTGAAACACAGCGTAAAGAGATTGTAGCTGCTGCTGATTCAAGAAACAGCATGCAGGGGTGTTTTAGCTCCAATTCTAAAATTTTCTTTTAATTTGGAAACGGTCTGGGCTTAAAGCACTCCGGAACTGCATCTGTACACAGACAACGCTCACGCTAACTTTGTCCTGTTAACACAAGCGCTTGGCTGTGCTGTTGATACAACTGTCTGCAGAATGACTTTTACTACAGTTACGGGCTTAAACCCGTAACAACAACGAATGAAAGGCTCCATTCCCAGCCTTCCCTCTGCAACCTTATCACAGATGCGGCAGTTATACACCTTGAAGTCTTCATAGTTTTCATGAGGTTTGATGACTACACGGAAACGTTCTGTTAGCAGTCCCTTACTGCAGCCTGATAATCTCAGCTGACGGGGGCTTTGCCAATGTATCACAGAGGCACAATAAGGTAAAACGAGAGGATACCTTCAAAGCATACTCTGAAGTGCTGAGGACAACAGCAGGCCTATGTCTCCTCCTTCTGTATCTTCCTCTTGCTCAGACTTTAGGAAAAATAAAAACTAGTGCAACCTTCCATAAAGCTAAAACTATGTTAAAAAACGGGACTCTGGGTTCAGTAGTTTGCCTGTAGCAAACAGCATATACTTTTGCTTCTGCTCACATATGTGAATTACATACACACTTCTAATAGGAAGAGAAAGGGAAGGTTAGTCATTGAGCAAAAATTGGGACACAGAAAAGATTATTTGTCCTTTAACAGCATGCAATGAACAGTGCAATTGCTGCTTCAGCATCCTTTTAACTTTCAAATAAGGAGAATTATTAGTGTATTACACTCTTCCTTCCTCCGTCTTCCCTCCGAAACGCTACTTTGAAGTTCTGCTATATTATGTCTAGTATGTTAATACATCAACATACTTAAGAGCCTGATCTTCAAATCCTTCTTCGAGGCTTTCAGTTCAATTTCATGCCTAGTGTTTCACATATCATTAGCTATAGTTTCATCCTTCCTTGGGGCGAAAGAGTACGAATGGATACCTTCTTGACATACACCACCCACCC
>VZTL01026950.1:0-52322 GCA_013400535.1 Scopus umbretta | reverse complement strand
CTCTTGAACCACCCCCCCCCCCCCCCCCCCCCGCCAAGAAGTCTGAAATTATTCTGTAATTCTTTCTTACCTTTTGGGTTAGAAACTGTCATCAGGGAATTAGTAATGTTTGCTCTACACTTCAACTAAGGTGAATAAATCAGTTACTAGCAGAAGTAGGTTTAATTCTGTAGCTATTAACTACAGGTAAAAAAGATAGAGAGATGAGTTAGAGTGTGCCCTATCAGGGGTGTTGCATCCTTTAAGGCATTTTTCCTGCATTCAGAAGGAAATTTCTTAACATACACTGTGGTTCTGTGCAAGAAAGGATTATTAACTCAAAATGTAACTCATAAGCCATACTTTGGTCAAAAGATATACCCATTGATTTAAAGCTATTCTGAAAATAACCCAATCCGTAAGTATTTAAGCAGATAAACATAACACGTGACATTTTTCTATCTTTACCAACTCGTTTAAGTGACCAAGCACTATAAGCAACTCGTGGCCTTTCAACACCAACAACATTTAATAACAGTTGTTTATATGTTTCTTCAAGCTGACTTAATACTGGGCTGAGACCTCCTCAGCACACCGTAAACAATTCAAAGGCAATTTACATGATTTTTAATTTCATGGTATGCAAAGCCCCCAGCTGCACTTCTACAACTTACAGCTTAGAGAAGGCAATGGCATTGACTGCGTAAAGATTACTGCAACTCCACCGCACAAGCCAGAACATGTGCCTTGACACTCAAATGTGCATTCCCTCTCAAAAGCAGGAAGCAATTACTTCTACTTCTTCTCTTTCAATAATACACTTGCATCTGCATGAAACAGTTATATGACAGATTATTTAAAATTTTCAACACAGTGTCAGCAAGCATACAGGCTACTTTGGGCTCAGTGTCTCCTTTTGATTCTACATGCTTACTAATTGCAGAGGAAGAAAAGGTTCTGTAATTAACCTGCTGGGAAATATCAGAAAACTTTAAAATTCCCACTCTGCAGGCAAATATCTGCCATCTTTCTGTTTTACTGCAGGCTATTCAGACTGCTGTCAATCTTAACAGGCTGCGCAGGTCCTAGAAGAGTCAAGAGCCACAAATTTCAGCAGAACACTTCAAGTAGTAAGGAGGTGAACAGTAAAAAAAAAAAGAAAGAAGAAAAAAAAAGTCTATCTTTTATGGAGATATCCTGATTCAAAGATCTGGTAAAATTTATCAACTTTCATAACAACAATAAGATCTGGGTTTAGAAGCAGATTTTCAACACATCTTGATATCCAGCTCTATTATCTCACGAATAAGAAATCTTATGACATTTAAATATTTTAAAATTAGAAATGTAAGAAAGAAATTCTTTGAAGCTACAGCAGCTACATTCAGCAACCCAATAAAAACATCTGAAAGGAGCTATAGTATTAAATTTACTGCAAAAACACACAAATGGCAAAACAATAACATTCCAATCAGAAAGCTTATTGGCAACTAGTATTTAATTTGGGATATTTGGCTAGCTTTTTATAAGCCTATATTTCATTTTGTCACAGGATTTTCAAAATCAAAAATGGTGAAGAGAACATTTAATGTACTACAGCTGAAATAATTCTTAAGAATACTGTTGTTGATCTAACAGTGCATTGGAATACTGCCAAGACCAGAAGCTATATTCAATTAGTTTATGAACATATGTCTTAATGTGTTTAGAAGAACAAAGGTGTAATTAAATTCACTAAAATTATTTAGCAGATGGAATCAAATTAATGTGTTCTCATGTCTCATGTTCATATAATTGTGTTTATTTTATTTTTGCTTACAAAAAACCCTAAAGCAGCTATAAACCTAAAAACAGCTATAATTTTTTTTTCTGTCGAGATGCAAAGATGAGTATCAAAAGTTGTTCTGAACTCAAGGAACAAATTTGTATGATCTGTATTTCCTCAATTATGATATATGCAGTGTAGAACGTTTCTAGCTAGGAGAGCAACAAGTTAACTGTACTGGGAGAGTATTAACATATCTTTTGAAATATATATATAATATATATTCTTTGCAAGAATAACTAATAAAGATATGCACCTATTAAAATCTAGCACCACGCCAGAAGGAGGAAGGCAATGTTGTTTCTAACTTGAAGTATTTGTGGCAACCCTAAGCATACTGTCCACTTCAGTTCACCTGTGACAGGAAAACTAATTAAAATAATGAAGGATAAACCTATAAACCCACCACATACTAGGAAAGGAAAGCTGCAAAGAAAACCCCCGGCATGTGTCTGCTCTCATTCTGGAGCATGCGAGGAGAATGAAACATAGGTAGCTGAAACTCCCTGACAGTTTACTCAGATTTCCAAAGCCCTTTTGACAAGCTCCATGCAAAAGATTATTACAGCACGAGGTAAAGCCATGCAGTAAATCCTGGTTGAGAAACAGACAAAGGAGAAGGAATGACTCATGCCTTTTAGTGCCTTGAAAGTGTAATGTCCCACACTTCCACAATGGAAATGAAAGAGGCCGAGTAGCAAAAAGGCAAACCACCATAGTAGACAACCGTTCTTAGTCACAGTTTGAGCTTACTGAAATTTCAAAATGAAGCTAGCAGGAGAAAGTAAATGGGAAGTCTAATACCAGAGAAAATTTAATCTATGGGAACAGAGGACGTTCAGCGCTGACACCAAGAGACCTGAGCTTTACTGCACAGGAACTTCTGTTCACGTTTTCCATGACATAACAACTGAACTTCCTCGTAAATGAGAAGGAAACTTACTCAAAAGTGCCCACATTTATTGCTGGTAGGTAAACAGATGACAACAAAAGGGAAATATGTCTATTACTGAGTGCCAGACTGCGTGGAGGCCCCCACTGTCTTCAGGATGGACCTACAAGCTCTCTTGAGAGTGCAGCAGTGCTCTGAGAACTTGTGGAATCAATCGTGCTTAAATTGAAAGAACGTGTTACGGAAAAAAAAAATTAAAATAGTTCTTTTCTGGGACAGACCAAGGCAACTCATACGCCTTTTCACAGAATTCAGACTGAGAAAAAGAGGGCATTAGGTAGGGCAGATGCTGAGCTGTTATTACCTGAAATTGCTGCTTCCCAGTTTCAACTGAATGTCCCTCTCACAGCGCTGCTCACAACTGCATTTACCTTTCCGTGCTACAGAATTTCAGCAGCTGCAGTCGTCCTTCACAAACCAGGATCTCCGGCTCTCCTGCCTCCTCATCACCCCCAGTTTACAGCTCGTAGCTGCTGGTGCACAGCTTTGACCATTGCCCTCTTACTTCTTCACATCCACCAATTCAGTTGACAACTTTTTTATATCTGCCCTGCGTGATGCACTTTCCTCTGTCTGAGCACGTCCTCTCAATTTCACATGAGCCAAAATTTAATGAGCAAACATCTAAGAATGTCTTCTAATCACTGTGCAAAATCATTAATAATCTCTACTGATCCTGAAAACTGTATTTTGTTCACAGCTTCTTGTAGTCAATGCCTTAGCCACCTTCCATCCAACTTTTTCTATCTTCAATAATGATTTCCTAAGGAATGCTAAAGTAAATGTTTTGTTTAAATCCAAACAGATTGACTGTCCTCTTGTTTAAGAAACTAGCTAATCTCTCTCTCATTAGTCTTCACAAACTAGCTTGGAAAAAACACACTGCCTTTAATACCACTTCCCATTTACTTCCCATTTACTTTCAGTTACCTACCTATTTTTAAAATTCTGGTTTAAAACCTCATACAGAATTGACCATCAGAAAATCTGTTGGCCTATAGTCGTCTCACATGTTATCTTTTTGAATACAGATGTTACGTTCGTTATTCCTGTTTCATGCTGGACTATAGTTGGACTCCTGAGAAATCCAAGCAACATAAATACTGTTTACCAGCTCTGTAGCTGCTTGTTTTCAGTAGGTACCTAATCAGCCACATGCACAACATGAACCTTACTGAAAGCTGACTCAAAGCACTCTTTTTTTTCTTTCCAGACCTAAAGAAGAGGTAATACTGTTGTCTCACAAAGGGAGTTCGTTACCCGGTGTGCAACAATCCAATTCACACACTGAGTCGAGATATCGATTTTATTTCATTTCTGCGCAGAGATGGGTGCTAGGTGGTAATTCCACAAAGCTAGCACACCGAACGAGACTTTCTGTCCTATTTATACACAAAACTTACAGTGTTAGTAATTATTCTTTTTACGATGATTGGTTAGTAATTACCATCCTATATGCTATGGGCAACTAAGTTCTAATCAGTCTTGCTTGCTATGTGAATTAGCACGCATACTTCTTGGGGGGGGGGAGCAAATCCTTTTGGTCCTAAATTGAGCCGGTGCTCATGATCTCCTCCTGCTGGAATTACCTTTCCCCCCGTTACTGTTTTTCGGCAATTGTCCATTTTTTCAGCACCTCCTGGGTTAGGATGTTCCCTTTCATCAGTTTCTCAGTACTCCTTCAAGGTCTAGTTGCTCCAGGATGTCTTTGGTTAAAGGGTACTGAATGTTTGTACTTCTGATTAGGGATGATTAAGTGTCCTTTACTTGTCAGCTTGCAGAAATATCGTGGCCTGATACGATGTTAGCTGAGTTTCAGAGTTAGCCTTCAACAATACTTCATGTTGAGAGAGCAGTTAACATGCTATATATGTCGTAAATATTAATTAGAATGAACATTTTTTTGTTACTTGTTTAATTATGCCTTATAAAATGCAAATCATAGTGGTTTCTGACTGTTTTGCATTCCTTTTATTTTTCATTTTCCTTACTTTTCAATCCCCTTTCAAATCTTTGTAGATTTTCTACTTCCTCCTGTATCCTCCTTAAAAAGCTTATTCATGCAAGTAAAACTGCAGTCTTTTCTGGGAGCTTTTGACACAAGCCTGTCTCCTCTGTGTTCAAAGCTCTCCAGACCATCTAACTGTACTATTTAATAATTTCTTAATTTTTCAAAGCTTGTCTTTCTAAAATCCCAGTGTTTAATCATATTAGAATTGTTTGGCTTTTTTTTAAACTTGCTTATACCCATTTTGCAATTTGACCTAAACTAGTGCAGCTTGCAAGCTCGCTCAAATTCAAAACTGCGCTGTTGGACCAGCCTTTCCCTGCGAATCTCACTCAGCACACAAAGTCCATAAATTTGGGATTTAGAAGTCTCCTCTAAACACTCATTTCCCACAGATTTTGATTTCCTCCCTAATGTTACAGAAATCCACATGTATTTGATAGCCATATCTATTTTGACGTATGCAGAGGTCAGTAACAGTCACATCAACACTATTTTACGTCAGTCCTTTCGCTCTTCCTGAAAGCAGTTTAAAACATCCCAAAGATCAATCTCATCCCCATTTTTTTTTCTTCTAGAGGAAACACTCGGCTAATTTAAACTGTAGCTTCACTCAGAGCTTATTTCCCTCTTTCTTAAAGAGATTCTACCTTTCAGCTCCCGGTTGTCCACTTACAGCTGCTCTGCGGGCTGTCCCTGGCCAGGCGCTGGCAGCGGGGGAGCAGGGGGGTCTCTGTGGGAGAAGGTCGAGGCTGCCCCGTGCCCAGATGTGGCTGGTTCCAGCGGGTTCCAAACCAGACCCACCTGCAGGACACAACTGAGCCCATCTGCCAAGCTGGCGGTGCTTCTGTGAAAACGTATTTAAGAAAGGGCAAAATGCTGCACAGGTATATGAGGAGTGAGGAAAAAACAGAGAAACAGGCCTGTGAGCACCGAGGTCAGAGAAGAAGGAGGAGACGAGGTGCTCCAGGCAGAGCAGGGACCTGTGGAGAGGACCATGCTGGAGCAGATTTCCACATTGCAGCCTGCAGAGGACACCATGCCAGAGCAGGTGGATATTTCCTGAAGGAACTGCAGCCTGTGGACAGCCCATGCTGGAGCAGGTTGATCCTGAAGGAACTGGCCCATGGAGGACCCACGCTGGAGTACGTGTGAGGAGGAAGGAATGGCAGAGATGAGCTGTCATGGACTGACCCCAACCCCCCATTCCCAATCCCCCTGTGCCACTTGGGAGGGGGAGAAGCTTAGAGGAGTTGGGAATGAAGGAATGAAGTTGAGCCTTGGAAGAAAAAGGGGGAGAGGAAAGGTGTTTTAATCTTTGTTTCTTGCCATTTAAGTATATTTTAATGGGCAATAAATAAATTAATTTTCCCCAAGCTGAGTCTGTTTTGCCTGTGAAGGTAATTGGTAAGTGATCTCCTGTCTTTACCCACAAACTTTTTCATCTTATTTCCCCTCCTTGTCCTGTTGATGAGGGGGAGTGAAAGAGCGGCTGGGTGGGCACATGGCAGCCAGCCAAGGTCAACCCGCCACAACTGTTTTCCTGCCCATCATGACCATTCAGCTTTATTTCTACAATGCTCAGTTTGGTGTCCCAAATCAGATGTCCCAATTGCTCCATTATAATACAGAATGTATGAAAACACTGCACTTTCCTCTATCTAAATGTATTGGCTATCTATCAAAATAGATATTTACTGCTACACCCTTTTCATGACACTCACAAAAGCCTTGCTTTGCTGCATTCTCATGCACCTGGTGTCTCTGCACACTTGTAAGCTTCTTGCAGCCTTCTTTGCTAACTTTCTAATTGTTCTTTGCATGTTTAGTCTCGATGCCAGCCTAATATTCCTGCGGATACCTAGGTGATAATATTCAGTCCTCCCAAAAAAGCTGCCATCTATGTCTCAAGCAAATCAAACATACCAAGTCTCTCTGGGTAATATCATCCCCTTAAGAGTATTTTCAAAAATATTTCATGATTCTGAATTATTTCTCTAGAGAAATCCCACTAAAGTTCACCTTAGCTGCAATGACTTAGAGCATTTTTCACAGCCTGGAATACCTGTTTCAGCAAGAATCTAGCTGTACTTTTTGTTCCAGCAGTAATAACAATAAATTGCCTCTTTGCTATTCCTCAAACACAAGTTTGTACTGCTTCCTTTTGCTGTCAACATTGTTATCTAGATTTTCTCCTAACAGATCTATCTACTCTTTTCATGAGCCCCTACTGACAAAGATCTCTTATAGGTAGTGTATTTCAGATGGCTATAACAGTCTGTAAAGTCATCCTCACATTTCATCTCTCAAAATATTTCTAACTTATTGTGACTCTGATACTGGACACATTTAATGATTTCTTTTTTTCTGATCTCTGTAGATTGGTCTTTCTTTCCTTCCACACAGCAGGTGCTTCTGGCTTTTCCCTCTCATTTTCTATAAGAGCAGAACTATTCCACAGCTGCTCTTCTCTGCCTTATTTTCACTGGTCACACAGGACAAGGGGAGAAAACAGGATGGAAAAGCTGTGGGTCAAATGGGGAGATCACACATCAACTATTGCCACAGGAAAAACAGACTTGACTTGGGGAAATTAAATTAATTTACTGCCAATCAAAAATAGAGTAGGATGGTGAGAAACAAAGGCAAAACCAAACACACCTTCTCTCCCCCCACCCCCTTTCTTCCTAGGCTCTGCTTCACTCCTTCACCCCCGACTCCTCAACCTCCCCTCTTGAGTGCAAAATGGGGGCTGCAATCATTTCGTAAGAGTTCACTTCTGCCGCTCCTTCCTCCTCACATTTTTCCCCTGCTCCAGTGTGGGCTACTCCTACAGGACACAGTCCTTCAAGAACTGCTCCAGTATGGGTCCTCTCCATGGCCTACAGTCCTTCAGGAAAAAGCGCTCCAGCCTGGGTCCCCCACAGGCCACAGTTACTGCCAGAAAATCTGCTCCTTCCTGGGTTCCTCTCCACAGGCGGCAGGTCCTGCCAGGAGCCTGCTCCGGCATGGAGTCTCCAAGGGCTGCAGCTTCCTTCAGGGCATATCCACCTGCTCCAGCGCAGGGTCCTCCATGGGCTGAGGTGTGGATATCTGCTCCGGTGTGGTCCTCCACAGGCTGCAGAGGCACAACCTGCTTCTCCGTGGTCTTTCTCCACAGGCTGCAGGGGAATCCTTGCTGCGGTGCCTGAACCACGTCCTCCCCCTCCTTCTTCTCTGACCTGCAAGACTCTTTCTCTCATATTTTTTCTCACTCCTCACTCACGCCACTGCTGTGCAGTATTTTTTATGCTTTTGACAGAGGCGACGCCAGCACTGCTGACGGGCTTAGCTTTGGTCAGCAATGGGTCCACTTTGGAGCTGACTGGAACTGGAACACGGGAGCAGCCCCTGAACTCTCCTCACAGAAGCCACCCCTGCAGTCCCCCACCACCGCCCTGCTCCCAATACCTTGCCATATAAACCCAGTACAACCATTACCTTCAGTTACACTTCTGGTCCATGGATCTTCTCATCCAATAACTAGGGTAGTTGCCATGTCACACGTAAATAACCTGCGCTGGAAATGACTCAAGAATGATGAACGCTCCACAGCTTGCACTATGTTTCTCTATTGCTTGCACGTGTTGGCACTTCCTGCACCACTTTTCACGTTTTTCTTCTAAGGGAAATGGATAACAAAAAACCCAAACCCTACCAGTTCCTTTACAAATTTCAGGTCAACTCTATTGAGTTACCTACTATTCACTACGATTACCCTATTACCTTATTCACCTATTACTGACCCTATTCACTGACGATTACTTACTTGCTGCTTAGCTTTTTAAAACCTACTGTATCAGTCATCTCTGTTTCGTAATTAGGTGCAGGAACCAGACTCTAATCTTCATGGTTGAAAGAAGTCTGTGAGGCCTTACTCATGAAACATCCCACAAGACAACACAAACTACCAATTGCTATCAACAAGTGTCATCTCTTGGGAAAAAATACGCTCCATGTACCACTACCAAAGACATGCAGCAGCAGCTCTTGAATGCCTACACAGAGGAATTTGTCTGTGCCGTACAGTCTTCACACAAGTGTTTAGCCCTGACCAGGAGGAAGGAGAAAATGGAAGAACATTTTCTTTGCGCATCTCATGAACTGTCAAAACAGTTGCTCTGACTGCCAGCACTCGCTGCCTTCATGACTGGCTTGTTTAGCTGGTGTCAGCAATACCCATAGCCATCAACTGCTTGAAAAACATAATTTAAGTATGAATGAAAAGGAGGTTCGCAAAGACAAAATTCTTGTATTTTGCCATAATGTTGAGGCCTATGCAGGTAATCCATGGCATTGGTCTCCCCTTTTAGAGCCCCTGTGCAGACACCTGCCACAGGGCTGAGCAAACAGCCATACTGGGATGCCAGCTCTGGCTTGGTCCAGCACCTGGAGAAAATATGGCAATAGGCTAAGAGAGTTCCCAAATACAGACTAAATAGTTCTTCGGCATTTCTCTTAGCTGTCATTCCAGGCTCTGAAGAGGCCTTGTACCTATCTTCAACCCAGGACAGTTTCTTATCCTAGCATCATATTCCTTGCCAATTCTCCATTTTTCAAACTTCTTAGCACAGGCTTAGCCTCCATCTTGTGCCAGTCCCAGTCTTGCCAGTCTATTCCCAGTCCCACTTGCCTTATACACTCATCCCCACTTCCTTTTTCTTCGTTGTTCAGGCTTTTCACCTCCTCTACCCCTCACGATCCATCCCTTTTTCTCTTTACCCATTCTTCTTTTTTTCTTTCCCTCGTTCATCCTCTCTCCTTCCCCTAAGTTCTTCCCTCCATGCACATATGGCGCCTAGGCTATCACTGCTTCTTTCTAGTTCCCATCTCTCTTCTGTAGCTGTTTACCAACTCATCGTTCAGTCAAGACTGCTCCCTCGCTCACAGTCTTCTAACGAGGTGTACCCACAGTTCAGCTTTATTAGCACTGGAGAAAAAAAGTCTGAGATTTCCACCAGATTTTGAAAGGTCAGCTGAGGAAACAAGTGCAATTAAAGAACTGATAAACAGAAGCAAATACAACATATGATTTGCGTATCTTTTCAGAGGAGAACTTCTTACACAAAGCATAAAAGCATTACCATTTTTCTAATCAAAGCTCACCAGAATTAAAAAAAAAAATTAAAAATTCAACAAAAAGCAGACAACTGACTAAAATAGAAAATATCAACTCAAACAATTAGTTTCAGCAAATGCTTAATGACTTCAGTGAAGTTTCTAATAGTGGCAGTATCTGACAATACTTTGTCATAAGGTACAAGCAATCTTATCTCCTAATAAGACAGAAATAAATGTCAGTAGTGATTATACAACATCCACAAGCTGTGTTCGTTTCACCAAGAAATTTATTGGAAGATGAGCAGGAAGGAAAGTGCAACTTGTTTCTTCTCTGCATCCAAAGCACAAAACCAGCTAAGCTGCCTCAGAGTCAGCTACATACCTAAGCAGATAACATGTATTCAGGTAATTACCTGAAGAATATAACTGCATTATTTAATATACTTTCAATGCATATTTGTAGAGCCATAAGTAAGCACCTTCTTTTTAAAACATAATGTAACTTGTCCTTTTAAGGTCTTTCAGAAAAAAGGTGGTTTTTTTTTTTTTTTTGTCATATCTATAGATCTTAAATGGAAGGATATTTAATATTTGGTGTTTTCATCCTACCCCAATTTACTTAGCATGTGTTACTCCATCATGATTTAATTTGGACAAGAAAACTGCATGGCTGCTCAAGCAGTAAATTTAAAGTGTAAATGGATTCTTGGCTGCCGATGGCCCAGTTTCTGCTTCTGTTTCCATAGCAACCTATGTAGGAGTGGCAAGAAGACTTAACTCAAAATATGAACTTAAGGGTTTATTTCCCCCTTTTACTCCCTCTCATTCGAACTCCATCTCCAAGCAAATGGGATGTACTTTAAATTTTTAGCCCCTTCCTTCCTATCCTTTGATTTTACTCACGTTTGTGTATGAAGCAAAAATCACACTGGACAGCAATTTCCTCTGCTAAATTTCCAATTCGGGGCTGCAAAAAGTGTGTACTCGAAGAGGAGGAATGCCACGCTCTCGCATCCCTCTCACAGACATGCGTCTGGTACCATGTCACAAACTGTTCCTGTCCAGTGAAATTCCTACCTCATATCTCCTACTGATGAACGGATGTAAATATAGATGGTAGAAAAATCATCTTTAAAATGAGATGTACAACGCTCAGACCTGCATAGGAGGAAATTCTGTGAAGCCTCTGGTCAGATACTTCATATAGCTAAATTAACCTGTGAGGCTAATAATAATTCTCTCATTTATTAACCATCACTCTCACAAAATCTTCAGCCTTAAGATTCAGTTTATTAATATCTATGATGAGACTGAAGCGTGGTGTATTTCCTATAACAATAGGTCCTGTAATAAAAAAAATCACTTCATGAACATAAAAATGTAGTGAGTGTGGTCATTAGAAATATTTAAGCCCTCAGATGTGACTCAGGAATTCTTTAAAGGAGTCACAGCGACAAATGGGACCTTAACTAAGATTTCATATTAACAGACAAAGACCATAAAGAATTCAGAGACAAGTACAGTGTCTCGATCTCGCTACTGGGTATATTTAATTGCAAGCAAACCCAGTGCACAGACTCCAAGACTGCTCGGGGCAGTTTTTCATCAGTGAATCTTTTCAGGTTCTTGCAGAAATGATCCCCACTTTAAACAAACACACAAACAAACAAACCACCCCTCCACTCCCCAAAACAGAAAGGCTAGGCAGGGAAACAGAGGAGGAACCACCCAGTATGCAAAGGCTACCATCCAGTCGTCTTCCTCTGCAGGGTCCTTTCCTACTCATCACACACAAACAGTCGTTTTTCCCTCCCATAAAATTCTAGCACAGTAAACTACCAAAATACAAAATTCATGAGGTTTTGCAAACCTTTCTGCCCGAAATGGTGGAACTAGTCACAGTACACGAACCCCTCTTCGCTCTTTCTCTCTGGCAGATGTCAGGAGTCTGGAGCGAGTTCTTCTCCAGAAAAAAAGCACTTTCTAATAAAAATCTTATCTTTTCCTCCTTCAGTTTATATATCAGGCTGATAAAGCAATGTCCTATGGACTGCTGGTATCCTTTGGTGGGCAACAAGGACAGAATCGTTCTTCACCTAGCATCAGAAATAAAAAAAGTAGCTACGAAGGGGACATAATTTCAGAAACTAAGTAAACTTGCCTCCCAGAACACATATGCCCTATAATCATCAAGCCTGCTACTGCATGGTAAAAACAATTTGAAAAATAAATACATGAATTTCCAGCAATCTTCTGAGCAAAGGAAATTTTATGATGTGATGAGTTGCAGAGAATTTTTGATAAAAGAAGCAGAAAAACAGCTGGAAGAAACCTAAAGAGGTCTTGCAATCCGCCTCCTGTTGCAAGAGGACCAATTCTACCTAAATCGTATATGGCGGAGGTTTGTCTCACCGATCTCTAGTAATGAAGATTCTACTATTTATGCTAGCAGAATGCTCTAATACCTTAAGTATCTTTCAATCAACAAATAATTTTCTTCATGAAGTAAAACATGTGAAAACACCTCAAAAAGTTGGCACTCCGGTATTGGCCTTTCTCAACAGACATTAATATATTAAAAAAAGCTTCTATGTTCAAACAGACTAGTCTGAGGGCCAGAATGTAGATAAAAACTATTTCTCGGGTCTGTTTGAGTTCCCCCCCAGCCATTTTCCAAGAAGTCAGTCCCTGCAGGACTGGCTGCTCTAGTCTGACTGGCAACGTAGGTGTTTCAGGCTTATAGCCAGAGTGGCGTGTGGCTTGCATAGGGAGAAACTCTAGATACTGCCATCAGCAGACCATAACTTCCACCTTTAAAAAAGAAAACAACATGAGGTTAATTCTGTTCTTGGTCTCCTCTGGGCTTTCTTTACGTGGTCCATATTTTTCTTGAAGTCCGATGTCCTTACTAGGCATGTGTCTCTAAAGGAGGAATTATCATGCTTATTGCTCTAAACAGAGCAAATGCTATGCTTGCCTAACCATTAACAAATAAAAAGACAGAAAAAACCCTTAGCTGTATTTCTGAATATTGCACAGGTTTTTGTTGCGACACACAATATTTTTTGATTCACAGAATCATTATATCATAAAACAGACTGACTGTTTCGTTGAGACCAGGATTTCGAACAACGCTTTGCCTGAGAATTCCAAGACACCCAGATCTTGTGGAGACGTCTAAGGGTAGAGATGCATTTCTATGTTGCCTTTGGATATTTATTTTTATTTATACAGTGCCTGTGGCACTTCATAATTAAAGTAAGTGAGACATCAAAACCTATTGGGGTATGAGGGAATAGTTACGCATCAGAATATAAGGAAACCAATTAAGCAGCAAGCATCCTTCAGAAAAAACCCCTGATGTTTCCAGACAATCAAGCTTCTTCCATATTTGTACAACACAAATTAGACAAACAATTCCTCAGAAAAATCTTTGAGAAGCCATGCCATATAATGCAGCTCAAGCTAGCAAAAACTGACTGTTCAAAAGAGAAGTCATTTTCTAAAATATTTGCTAACCTCTAGGTGCTACTTACTTGTTTTACTGGTGTTCAGTTGTAAGATAATGACTGTGACAAATATTTTTCCTTACACTATTAGTCCTAAATAAAAGAGAATTGTAAAAATACCTTTCAGTTGAATACATGCTAGTTATAGTGAAGGCTTCGCTATAGCTATCTACAAGAACAGCAATTTTTTCTTTAAGACTCAGAAGACTGAAAAGGATGATTGTTGCGCTTGGAAATAAAACATTGTCCTTGACTCCTGTGTGTGATAGAGGGAGAAATGTTCTCGGAATAAAAAGCCACTCTCAGTCTGGGATCTACACCCGAAGTATTTTAAACCTCACCAATCACCAATTTGCAAATCCATCCAAAGTTCAAATGACAAGTAGAACATTAAATGTATGTGAAGAAAATACAGTAGTAGGGTATAACACATCTGGCCTACACAATTACTGAAGTGAATTCCACCAGTTTACAAACTGGCTATTACATGAAACTATGTTGAATACCTAGAATCTGTAACTGAAAGGAGAGCTGTAAAATCTCTGATGAGAAAGTAATATAAAAATCTACGTAGTTGACCTCCAAATTCCGCAAAATTGTTCACGCTTAACACTATGCCAAATATTTAAGAAAACCTACCGAAAGTCTAGATTATGTTTTTGTTGTTTTGTACCTAAGTGTGCAAACAGCTTCTCCCCATCCTAAACTCAGGGTTTGATACTAAAAATACATCAGTGGATATAATAAAAATACAATTATAATTTTGGTGCTATTATACAAAGGTTAGCAAGCAGTGCTAGCTAAAATGGAAGGCATTAATACAGCCAAAGACACAACACTTTGCATTATATATTGCTAACAAATCTTTGTGTAGAATGATGCATAAATATGTCATACAAAGCAAATACACTTTGTAAAAAGTAGCATGATCTGAAACTTACTCCAATAAGCCAGATCACAACTGAAGTGTATTTAAAATACCCGTGATTATGTCACACGAGCAGAAAAGAACCAGCATTACGTGCTGAGTTCAATTCAGTATAAACCAGGGGTTTGGCCATCCACTGGGACTGGCAATTTAGCTTTTATAGTGAAATCCCTGTTTTCCTTTCATCTTACATCTTGAAGTAAATAATCTCTACTGCCACTTTTCCTTCTGAAAATATACCAAGAAGTACCAGGTGACCAATAAATCACCAGAGAACTTTACATGTGCTTAGAGATCAGTAATTCAGATGTAAGCCATTTCCTTATTTTATGTCTATGAACATTGTCCAGACACGAGAAGAGTTTGAAGTAATTCTTTTATTCATTTCTTTATAACCTTGATGGTACGAAAATACAGACTGCTTCATATGACGTCTTCAGATTTCTTATTTGATTCTGACACTTTTAAGCTTTTCCTTCCCTCCTCCTTTCCACAGGAGAGCATTACAAGCTCAGAGAAGGCTCTCCTGCCTGGGCGCTCTAGTTCACGCTCTATTACTTGTTTCGCAGAGGTAGCAACGTGAGCCTCTGTTAAAACCTACCAGTCCAGCAGCACAAAGCAGACTTGAATCTACACCTTATTTACTGTTGAGCTGTACCTTCCCTAAAACTTCTTTCATTACTCTCTAATTTTCAGTTTAAGTTTGCGCGTATTACATTATAGGGGTTACAGCACCAGTGCTGTGTCAGCAGAGTCCTCTCAGCAGACAGTAAATGCTGACAAGAGGAGCTTTTCTGCTGGCATCAGAGCACCGTCTCTTTGAGCAAACAGCATTGAACCAGCTAAGCAAACAAAATCTCCTTCATGGCAGCAAAGCTGCAGCAACGCCGCCAATTTTACCAGGGTGTCAATGTCAACCAAGGGGCAGAATTTTTCACATCAAGATGATGCGACCACATCACGAGAATGCTGTAGTACAGGTGAGGAAATTACTGAATTTATTGTGTGACAAACACTTTTCACACCATAACCAGGACAATTTCCCCACTCGCATCAGGAGTTTTCCATTCGAATTTCATGCTCTTCTAAGTATGAGTGCTAGCGTTTCTACGCTCACTAACAAACAAGGCTTTGACCTCAATCACATGAAACGGCAAAGACTTAAAAAATGTCTTGGATGCATGGAAGCAGAGTCTGGACATCTAACATGACCAATCCAACCCTCAACCACTTATGAAAACTATTTTTTCCAAACCCAAGTTCATTTTCTTTTTTTTTAAACTACTACGGTAGTCACTGCACTAAAGCAAAAAATGCAATCCAATACAGCCTTCTCCACTGCCATCCCGAAATGGCATAATCCACTAATAGAAGTGTATTCCATCCGATTTTCCTACCTCTCCATTTCCCATAAAATAGCAAATCTAGCACAATATAATTGCAACAAATGTAAAATAATATTAAATTCCTCATGAAAAGCTTAAGAAAAATGGTTAAAATGTAGACCAATATTAAATGTCATCTACATGATTTAAGTAAATGGCAGTATTTTCCTACAAAAAATTATTCTGGAAATATCTGTTTACATTTTTTTTTTTCACTTTTATATCAGGCTATTAATCTATTTGGACTCATGGATTCAGTTCTAGAGAAAAAATGTTTCTGTTCCTATGAAATGATTTAAATCAGCCTGCTTGGTAAAAGGAGAAACAGAACTCTCAACCTCATAATCAAGGATTTAATAGTACAGGGAAGTCACATGAAATTAGGCAGCTGAGCAGAACTCCTGACACACTAACAGTCAGGTTCCAAGAAATGTGCATTGGAAGTAAGCATTTTATTGTCAGCTTCAGCTTTGGGAAACCTGAAGTACTTGACACGTGAGGGAACATTTGATTCTTTTTCCTAGATTAGGAACCTGCTTTCGAAACGGTTTGTACCTCTGTCGGCTCCATGTCTATCTGTTTTCTACCAATAGAAGTCACTACAAAACCCACCTTCAGCCCAACACCTATCCTCCAAAGAAAGAGAAAGCCTGATTTCTTTCACACAGTGGTAAAGGAAACTTGTCACAGATGCCTTAATTTCGTCTGTCCTTCCCTTTTTGCAGAATCGAATATCTCACTCCAGGATGCAGACACATGTTGTTTTCTCCACATACTTGGCAAAATGCTAGAAAAGAAAAGACCACTGGACACAGACCACACCTGCCTCAGGGAACACTTAAACCAATATAATTCCAACAGTAAAATTCAAACCTGGCTCTGGCTTCTGAAAGTAAAGGCTGGCAAATTCAGATTCTAATACAGAATTTTCTCTTTCCTTTCACTACAGAAAAATGTTAGACTCAAAAGCTGTAATGAAACAAACCTCCACAACTTTAATACAGCGATTAAATGAACAATGCCCCAAACACCTACTAGAGACCAATATCCTGACATTCCCTGTTGCTGCTACGTAAGGCGATGCATGAAACCTAAAGATGCCAACTGGGGAGCACCTTTATACCAAAAATTATACTAAATTACATTTTGTAAGCATTACATTATGCTTCTAACAGCTAGACACTCCGAGCCATACATACCATGAATATTTTGCAGCCTTTCCTGATCAATACTGCTCTTGCTTAAATTTTTGTTTCCTTAAAAAGTAAAGGCTGGTCTTCCCACCTATTAAAAGAGATGTTTCTAAGCCAAGAGTAAAAGAAAACTTCCCCAAACCAAAATCATTTTATAGCCTCTACAGTACATCCCAGACCTGCATAGGATGTATTACAAGAAATATAAATCTAGACAGTCTGCTGAGATACCTTTAAGTCAGAATATAAAACGGGTATCAAGACGATCACATAGCAGTGCAGGTGAGGTAAAAGTAGCTGCTGCCTGAGTTATTTTTCCAGGTTCAAGGTAGCGGCTTTTGTATTTACTAGTCTAAATTAAGGCCCTTCCACATTCCATTTGGAAAAGAAGTTTTCTATAAGGAATGACAAAATAAACATTCTAAATCCTCCACATCCAAAATACTCCGTGCATCAACAGAATGTAGACCCTTCCCTGCAAATAAGACATTGCAAATAAAATTACAGTGCAACCTCTTTTTTTGGAATTCTGTCACTCAATTACATATAGCTAGGGAAAGGTTTAGCTTTTTAGAAAGCTCCAGTAGCTCTTAGGAGGAAGCACAATACTTACAAAATTAGTGTTAAAATGTAGTAGGCCATTTCAACTGTCTACCACCAATAAAGAAGTCCTGTTCCTCTACTGGTGGCCTGCACTAGCTAGGACTAGTGAACCTAGTGACCACATCAAGAGGAGGACAACTTCGGAGAATCTACTTGGAGGTTTAAGAAGTGGATGAGAAAGTATAAAGATCAGCGACCAATCCATTCTTCAAACACAAGAGAGGAGGACTGTTAGGAAATTAGTCCCATCATCCATGCTATGTAATTCTAGCCAGCTTCAGGTCAGACATCGTAGTAATAATGCCTACTAGCTTTAAAGACAACTTTCCCTCTCCGCAAGTTTGATAAAGATATGTGGCAAATAGGAGGTGTCCCCTATAGATGTCCACATCCATTGTCTCTACTGCACACCAGACTTAAAATGAAAACTACATTGTTTTGCAAAGGATTGCAAAGGTTTCATTTCTCAGCTAGCGAAGCCATTTTTTCAATGTACCCAGTTCGTAACATAGAATAGGACATGATTGTAATACATACATATACTATCATGTTTATGATTATATAATGATTTTTGTTGACTTTACAGAAACCACTTGGGTTTATCTTTAGTTACTGTTAATTTCAGCTTTAGGTTAGGTATTTGTATACTAACTTACTATTAATTTCTTCATTTATGTTCAATTATTTAATAAAGGTTCAGTGCTGCATGCATGGACATTTATTTAGAGAGTATTTAGAAAACACTAGAAGTAGGAGTAAAGGAAGTAGAATCTCTGTTGCTAGAGCTAAAATGTGTGCAGTCTATAACCACCTCCACTAGGTATCCTCCTGCTCCTCCAAACTGGTGATATTCTGCGTGTCTTCCCACTTTGTTGAGCTGCACATTCGAATCTCCATACAAAATTTAATAGGCAGGTTCAGAGGGTCAGATCTTTTCATCCCCAGCTCGTTACTATCAATGATTTCCGTCGATATCTGTATCTCCTCACTTTTAATACATTTAAAACTCTACTACAAATTGCTGTTAAGACTTGCTTAAGAATCAAGTCAACCACACTTGCTAAACATATGCAACTCTTCAATGGACATATGGTTAGTTTAGAAATGCAACTGAGGCCATACGTTTAAACGCCATGATCTCTATAAAGCACTGAAAAAACAAAGCATTCAGTGACACTTCTGTTTAGAATAGTCCGAGTCACGGGTAAAACTAGGGAGCAGAAAAAGATAATAATCATCTTTTTAACTGTAAACTAGTAACATGAGCACAAATTATCATCAATATCAGAATGCTTAAAAGCCATTTATATCCTGTAAATGCTAATGGAAATAAACTGAGAAGACAGTTAAATAGATTCAGATTTTTAGTCCTCAAACATTATTAGCTTCTACCAGCTGTCTCAAAAAACATGTACATTCTCTGTTGATAACTTGACATCCTGAAGATAGGGATGCTGTCATACCATAATCAAAAAGCAAATCCGCCTTCCTACATTGCTAGAAGAATATAAAGCCCGCAACATCGTTGTCTATACAATTTGTTGCTTTGTCTGATATATGTGTATGCATATATGTACCTATGAGTGTATCTATATATCTATGTAAATCTATGTATACACCCAAATCAATCAATCAATCGATCAGTCAGTCTTTCTATCTATTTATCTATCTGTCCATAAACCCATCCACATTTTATAAAATATCTCTAGGCAGGAAAGCACAGAAGAAATGCATTTAAAAGCTTGGTATACTATAATGACGGGGAAAAAAAATCAGTGTTCTTCCCACCAGGTAGTGAATTAAATGCAAGAATTACAATACCATTCTAATGTTAAAAATAGAATTCAGAAGACTTTCCCTTCTCCTGCCAAACAAGCCAGTGAAAACAAATGAGCTACCCCCAAGTCACAGCATGTGACATATAAGATTTAACATTATATGATTATTTTTTAGTGCAGAGAAGCTTAAAAAACATACCCTTTTTTTTTTCCTGGAAATAGAAACTCTTTTGTCACCCGGGTTTTAAATGTGACATATTTTGAAGGGCTGCTATTCCTTAAATAAAGACAATCTGAAATAATGTCAAAATCAGGGGCTAACAACTATGAAAATCACAAGTTTAAACTGCTTTTACATTTATAATTTCCTAAGGGTGACACCTTTCCTTTCTACTACTTTCAATTTCTCAGTAGGTTACCGTAAGGTCAATGTCAATACCCAGTAAAAGAACTTGATTCACACTAAATGTGGGAAGTTATTCTTTATGTTATGTATTGGATGTGGATAGAGAAAGACACATTAAATCCTAAAGTTAAATAATGTGTTTTTAGGCCAGTATAAGTCATTTGATAGAAGTCAAGATCCTTAAGAAAAAATCTCATTCAAGGCATAGATGGCAGCTCACAGGAACATTTATAGAAACAAGTTACAAATGAGATTTCCTTAGCCACCTACTTGATTACGTTCTTAATAGTTGTATGCAGTAAAGGGTAGCCTTTGTATTCTTTTAACAACTTTATTTTTATATGCTTATGCACTATAGATTCATAATCATAAAGACATTACAGTTACGGTTGATAAATTAGGAGAACAAGAAATGTAGGAAAGAATAAAGTGTTAGTTTTGTACATTTTTGTATGGAATAGCAATTGCGGCCACATAAACTGCTGAAATCCTCGGTTTAGGTTTGAGTCAATGTCATACTGATGGATTTGGTATTCTCGAAAGCCATTGCCATCCCTCTGAAATTGGCCTAAAAAGCCTAATGTAACACTAACAGATCTAACCAGCTGTCAGGTTACAGAAATTAATAGAATAAGTAAAAACATCCACAAAAATAACAAAGTATTCCAATCTGGGGTAAGAAAAATGAAAGTATTTGAAATCCTGAAGGTAAGTCAACATCTCTCTCTAGACTGTGGTCTACCCATTTGAGTTAAAAATGAGTAGCAAGATTTATAGGAATCACCATAAGGAGCCAAACCACCAGTCCGTCTCACCTTTCGAACAGTATCCAGCAGCGCGCTCACACAGTATCGTACATAAGAGAATCCAAGAATCAGCACACGTACGCAGGTCTTCCCCTTGCACGCTCTTCCAGCACTCTGAGTCCGGAGTGGCTTAGTGATCCAGAAGTTGCATTTAGGCCAGGTCTTAAGACCCACCAGTGGACGTGTCCCCCTTCTTCCAACTTTTTTTGCAATTCTGGGCTCTGATCTGAGACCTCGTATGATGTGGGTAAGTGGATTTAAAAAACACCACCAGTAACAAAACTGTAGTCTGCAGAGTATTAGCCTTGACAACCATACTGTTCCCAGATTCCAGAGCCAGTGCATCTTCTCAGTGCTGTCCTGCTACCTGTTCACTTAAACCTGGGCTATTTCTAACAAGGTCCCAACCTGTGCTACCTGTACAATGACGACCCCAGTGATTTTTTTTTTTTTTTTAAAATTTTGCATCCTTGGACAAAGAATGTCTGGAAAAAAGAAACAAAGTCTCTTGATTTCAAAGCTTTTACTTAAGCCATTTAAGAACACGCATGATTAAAGTTTCAACAAGGGTCAAACCCTTTTTCAATATTAAAACCAGAAAGAGAATTCAGGACTAGTTTGAGAACCTGAACTGAACTTGAAGATTTTACTCTCCTTAGTTGCTATGAGTAAGATCAACATCAGACAGATGCATGAGGCTTCTTGTAAGTGCAAATGTCAGCAAGAGCTGACATTTCAGCTACTCATTCTTTAAGTGGTCTCAAGCCACATACAGTCAGAGAGACTAAAAATTCTTTTGCCAAGCAAGAGGAAAAAAAGCAGCAAAAAGGTAACTGAGCAACTGTGTGCTCTTTCTCTCTTTTTTTCCAGGTTTGGAGGACAATGATACAGTGTTGGTGTCCTTCCAAAGGCACACATGATTAAAAAGATTACACCTTTAGCAGTTTTGCTGCATGTTGCAATATAAGCACAAAATTCACTTTGGAATGCCATCTTACTCCTGCGCAAAAGTATTATCTTCTGCAAAGAGAAAAAAACAGAAAACCAGAAAACTAGAGAAGATCCAAATTTTTTTTCTAAGTTCCATAAAAATGGAAAGGTCTGAAAAGTGTCGTGGAGTGTAAGGCATTATTCGATTCCTATGATTTAAAAATATTAATTAGAAAAAGACAAAATAATGACTTTAGAAAAAATTCTTCCAATTAGTCAGCAGCACTCCACATTTGTATTTTAGGGAAACAGAAGTGTTTGTGGTTTTGAGGGTTTTTTTAATTACAAAAAAAACCATAGCCCTAGTCTTAAAACTGTTGTAACATTCCTGGGCCAGGTGTGAACTACCTACACTTCAGGACTACACGAAAACTTCTTCCTACTGAGGCCATCTACATTGTCCTGAATTTTCATAACATCTTCCCATTACTTCCATGGACTGACTAAGCACTGTCCTTCAGCTGAAGCGGTTAGCCAGTATTTAGGCCCTTCAAAGGGTATTTGTGTTAAGGTACCAGTGATTCATCAGCTATGCTATTTGAAATAATTATTTGCTATGATCTTGCTTATTTACAAAAATAATGAGTTAAGCTGTATTTCCTGGGAGCACGATAGAAACAAACAGCAGGTAGTTTCCTTACTCAGAAATCCCTGACTGCGCCATAATTCTGTAAAATGATATTTTAATCTACATAACCAGAGAAAAACCTAAACAGGACCCAACAATAGATGTCTGAAGATATTCTGGCCCGACCGTCCTCCTGCCACTCCATCTTGCCCCCTCTGTTCCCTGTTGCAGTGCACCAGCCTTATGTTGTTTTGACTTCAAGGCTGAGATACGAGCCTTCCAGGGGGGGAAAAATAATACTAATCATTATTTATTACGCCATATTTATTTTTTCTTTTAAAAAAATACTGGATCAGTGCCCTGCTGAGCTGTGGGGTAGGATGACCTCAAATTTCTATCAATCAATCATCGAATCATAGAATGGCTTAGGTTGGAAGGGACCCTAAAGATCATCTAGTTCCAACCCCCCTGCCACAGGCAGGGACACCTTCCACTAGTCCAGGATGCTCAAAGCCCCGTCCAACCTGGCCTTGCACACTTGCAGGGATGGGGCATCCACAACTTCTCTGGGCAACCTGTTCCAGTGCCTCACCACCCTCAAAGTGAAGATCTTCTTCCTTATATCTAATCAAAATCTACCTTCTTTCAGTTTAAAGCCACTACCCCTTGTCCTATCACTACATGCCCTTGTAACAAGTCCCTCTCCAGCTTTCTTGTAGGCCCTTCAGGTACTGGAAGGCTGCAATAAGGTCTCCCTGGAGCCTTCTCTTCTCCAGGCTGAACAACCTCCACTGTCTCAGCCTGTCTTGGTAGGAGAGGTGATCCAGCCCTCTGATCATCTTCGTGGCCCTCCTCCGGACTCGCTCCAACAGGTCCATGCTTCTTATGATGGGGGGCCCAGAGCTGAGTGCAGTACTCCAGGTGGAGTCTCACAAGGGACAAACCCCACCACATACGTATTTTAAGCATATACACCCAGGAGAAATTAGACACCTCAAAATGACAGCCATGCTCCAGCACACTGAATGAGGAGCTACCCCGGATAACAGGAAAGGCTCAAGAGGAGAGTGTGCCTAACACCCCGCACTTTGCCAAGCAGAGGTACTTTCTTCCACTTATAGGGCTTCAGGCTCGAGCACTGTGGATGCGTGAGCATTAGCTCTTGGCATAGAAACAAGCCAGAGAGTATTCTTCAAGAAAAGCAAGATTTTCACTTTAATGCAATTTAGAATCTGACTTGAGTCACATTCTGAAGAGGGACCCTTCTGCTCTCTACCTCTGTCTCAGTGAACCCTAACACGAAATGCATCAAAACAGAGCAGGCATGGGATCACAGGCATCCTCACGACCAAATAAAAAACCTATTGGGTAAGATGGTGGTCTGTTTTGGAAAGAAAATACAATGGCGTGGTTCTGCACTCTAAGTTCTCATAGAAAATCAAATTCCTAGGGCAACCCAAGCAGAATACTCGTTTGTTGACCCAGATAAGGGTCAGGAATGGGTTATGTCCCTGACTTCTCAGACTGCAAGCTTTGGCGATCGTGTACGTTCCCAGAAGTATATGACTGTTCGGAGGTGGAATGTGATACCTGGGAAACTCCAAATAGCCACAGATTAGGTGACAGTTGAATGGGGCTTGAAGCAGGTAACAGTGCACATGAGCAGCTAATGCGAGCATCAGGCGTGATATATGCACCCAAGTTAGTTATAGCCATAGCCCTTGACACCAAAGGCTGAGGTTCAAAGGTCCCTACCACTGGTGTGTGCACCGGCCGTCACACAGCAGGACCACGATGGTGATCGCTGAGGACACATGACTGCACTCATGCCCACCCACCCAGCACACATGATTTCGAGGTTTTGTCAGCTTTATGCCTCTCCCTGAACTTCGTGCCAGCTGATCCAGCACAAACACTGCCAGTACCAGTTACGTCATCCAAAAATGTAAACTTCGAGCCACAGAATCGCCTTTGCGCTGGATCAACGCTTTGTGTCACCTGGATGTAGTAGTTTCGATTTGGCACTGGGAACTCTGCAAGCAGATCATTTGCCCACCTTACTGGCATTAAAAAAGAAAGAAAACTGTTCATTCAAAACCTGAAAACCACTGGTAGAAGAGTTTTGATATGCCTTTTAAAAGGGCACATCTGCTTTATAAAAAACGCTTAATACAGGAGTTACAGGCTAAATCAGAGGTAAGCTGTACGAAATATTTTTCCACTATTTCAAAAAATCGGTTAGTATAACAAGGAGACTGGAACTTGCATTGTGTTTAAACGGGGAAATTTAACCCAGCACAATCAGAAACGAAAAATAAAGGTGTGTAAATTTCAGCAATATATTTATTTGGGAAAAAAACCCAAGTCATGTAAAATTTGAAATAATTGCAGTCCATAGCAGCTGTATGTATCGATCACAGATTAAAAAGAATGTCTTACACTATTCCCAACAATTACCTTTTACGTAAGAGGCAGAAGTTCATTGTTTGAGACTTCTAGCTGCTTCACCCAATCTTCCCCAAATCTATCTCTTTTTAAAGGTATTTTTCTCATGCATTTTCAAATCTAACAAAAATTATGTGGAAACCTATGAGGAAAAAATTTGTTTAATTCAGCTATTTTTATTCATCTCGCTAATAACTATACATAATGAGATAATCACATTAGTCCTTTTGACTGAAATAGTCAGTAATATGATACAACTAAAATGATTATTAGCATTACCAATCAGAAGAATGAAATTAAACCTCTGGATATTTAAAAATACAGTCATTTGATCAGATTAGCAGAACCAAAAGCTCATCCAAGTATTATTTATCTGAGTTTCCTTCATACAACTATGATGGGTGTTGACTGAATAAGCATGAGAAGTAGCAGCAAAGGAGTGTGGGCAAGGCTTAGGAATAGAGCCGGTATCAATCAGCTCCTGGACTGCATTCAGTTTGAGGGAAGAAAAATTTAAAAAAAGCTTATCAGCATGGAAAAAACAAATCAAGCATAGCTAAAAAACCACAAACTTTACATAGCATTTGATACACAATAATACCTAACAACTACTTTGCACCATGAGACATTCAAGTTATGGAATAAGCATCTTAAAAAAATATGGCATCTTCAATCTCTTAACAGTCAGTATGACCAAGGACTGTGTTTATGAGGGACTTCTACAAAAGATATATGGCAAGGTCTTGGGCCCCCTCACTGATGAGCTGACAGTATTTTGGGGTGGTGGCAGTGGGGAGGTGGAAGGGAGAAGACAAACAACATTGGTCCTGTCACATTTATATAATGCCAAGCTGAAACACAAAGTGAAAGGTGCAACATTCGCAGAGATGTTACAAGTGTGGGAGGTAAATTTTCTTAAAACTAAGATACGGGATACCAAGTAACACACTGCAGATACAAAACTATGAATAAATCCCAGTTGTTCATTAAGTACAAACATTTTAGAGCTTGTAAGGGGTTTATGTATAAGTCATATATAGAAGAGCTTATAAAGGACTTCAAACTGATTTCTTTCGCTGTGTTTGGCTAACATTTTTCATATGCCTTAGAGTAGTTTGTCTTCCACTTCAGGCTACAATTACATTTTGGTCAAAGATACCACACTCGGTATACCGTCATCCTCTTCTAAATTCTTTGATGGCTATGGGCCTCCTGTGACCTTATTTTTAGCAGTTTCCACTTCAATTGCTGCTCACTAAGAGATTAAAAATATCTAGATGTATTTTGATAAAGTGAAACTCTCAAAATATGTAAAAATATTAAACTTCTGTGAGCTTTGCCTCCTCAGACATGCATATACAAAAGTGTAGCTTCTATTAAGTAACTTCTGTTTCATCTCACAAGAAGGGAAGTGGTACACAAGGTAAAACACAGGCTAAATACAGAAAGTCACTACCACAACGCATGCCGTTAGTGCTGCCTATTTGTATGGTTCGCCTAGAAAACGCTTATTCAACAACCAGGTCCTGCTGATGACCATATATCCAAATAGAACTATGTGTCCTTTTAGGCCAAACCCTATTATTGTCACAGGTCAAAAGCAACCACCAAACCAACCTCAGAGCTCTGTAATAATGCCATTAGCCAAGCTAAATATGGAGTGAATGGCATCATCTTTTTTCCTTCCCCAATTTCTTTTACATGGAAAACCTGAAAAAGCCTCATATAAGCTCAAGATGTATCTGATTTTAACCTTTTTTTTTTTTTTTTCTGAAAAGACGTTAAGCAGACTAAGCGTGCACATGCAAGTAAACTTCAAAATGAGTTACTTCTATCATTAAATTTTGTACAGCAAGGAGCTTAATTGAATTAATAGAACAACTTTGGTTTTTGAATTTCTAATGTTGAAAGAGAACCTGTGTCTTAAAAGCTTATTCTAGAAAACTGGGAAAAAGATGGTAATCAGAGTAGTCAAACCAAATGCCACCATACAAACATTTCCAGATTATTTCTAGTCACTAATATCTATGAGAAACAAAAATGAGACAAACACTACGCACGCAGTACCACCAGTGAATTGTACTAAAAGTAGAAAACAAATGCTTTCTGACAAAAAAAAAACAAAAAAACACTTGACAAATAGAACAGATAAAGTCGTAAGTCAAAATGGAACAAGAGGTAAATGCAAACCAGTATTTCTAGGCTTGGAAACATTTGTAAACTTTCACACATTTTGAGGACTATTCAGTAGGTTGTCCTGACTTACTGAAACATGTCATGTAACAACAAAACCAGCTCTTTCAGATTTATTGTGGTCCATACTGATCCCATGCACAGAGCAGAAAACTGTGGGATGACTTTTCTGATCTATTTCTGTAATAATTACACTTTCATCCATTCAGCATGGACTTAGAAACTAAGGATGGGATGCCACAGTGATTTATGATTTATGCCAATTTAACTCATCTTTTCCCCACAAACAAACAAGTGGGGATGCCTCCTGAAAACTCTCTTCCTCACTGGGGTAAGAGCCCATTCAGCCTGTGACTAGGCTATAAAGTAAAGCTACTTTTCTTCAAAGCTTTTCTATGCAAAATACTCCTAAGGATTGGCAAGAAATTTAACACTGAGAGTTACCACTGGGTGGGCTTTTATCAGCGGAAGAAAATAAATACGTTATTGAGCTTTAAAAATCTGGATAAAATGTGATTTTAGCAGTTACTTATACTTCTGATAAGGTATCCTTGTCATCCACAGAAGTCAAGAGGTGTCTTGCAGTTACCATTAACACATTAGGATATCGCTTCTATAGCAAGTTTACTCATTTTCATACAGGCCTTTTTCATCCAGACAAAGCAGCATTGAGCAAAACATTACTTCAAATGCCTCCCGTGAGAAAGAATGTCTTCATAGTGAACATGACCTCAGTAATAACAGTTCTCTCCACATTTCACATTTTTAACTAATTGCAAAACTGGTACTCTTCCAGTAAAAGTTGTCTGTCTATTACGGTCTTTATAAATCACACCAGGAAAATTTAGATTATAGCAGGAAGCTGGACCTGGCATTAAACTAGATCTGTTTTGTGAAAAAAAAAAAAAAAATACATGGAAATAATTACAGGTGTCTGATGCTATCAGATAGGCCTACTTTTTAAGACACTAGTTGTGGGGGGGTGGGGAGGGTTGAAGGGTAAAATTTCATTTCATAAATGATAAAAGAAGGAGACATTCAAGAAATTTGAGAATGGGATGAAAAAATAAACAAAGGAGGCAAAAATCCTATCTCTGAAGAAAAGATAAAGTTATGGTAATAAACAGAAAATCAGTTAACAGAACAGTAAGATAATTGGAATTTGACTACATCAAATACTACTAAAATAAGACATCTGTATGGAAAAATTGTTTTCTATAAAATTGGTAGTGAATGCTGAGAACCAACACCTGCATATCAGCTGAGGGAATATAATAAATACTTCCAGTATAGGAGAGAATGAAAACTATGCGAAACACATACAGGAAGAATGAAGGACAAACCCAGGATCACCAGAAAGGTTTAAGAGTTGGATTGCAGCTGGGTTTTTTTTGCTGTTCCCTATGGATCTCCCAGAAAAGAGAACACGACCCCTTGCAGTTAGCTTCAGTGCTTCTTTCACCCTCTGCACAGGTCCACAAGGGACACAAAATTGTGTTTCTACTGACTCCCCTTCAGTTTCAGAGGTCTAGTCCGAAAGAGGATCACCGAATCAAAGAATGGTTTGGTGATGACTTTTAAAGGTCATCTAGTCCAACCCCTCTACAAGAAGCGGGGACACCTTCAACTAGATCAGGTTGCTCAGGGCCCCGTACAACCTGACCTTCAATGTTTCCAGGGGTGGGGCATCCACCACCTCTCTGGGAAACCTGTGCCAGGGTTTCACCACCCTCACTGTAAAAAATTTCTTCCCTGTATCTAGTCTGCATTTCCCTTCTTTTAGTTTAAAACCATTTCCCCTTGTCCTACTGCAACAGGCCCTACTAAGAAGTCTGTCCCCATCATTCTTATAAGCCCCCTTTAAATATTGAAAGCCTTCTCTTCTCCAGGCTGAACAACCCCAACTCTCTCAGCCTTTCACTTCTAGGACATTCATATATTTGTTGACAGATTTATTAAAAGTTCCAATGTGGGGGTGGAGCAGGAGGTGGAGAAGAAGGAAAGGAGTGGGCCAGGGAGTTATAGATTGCCAGCATATTTTTCATTTCTCTCTGCGGGAAGCAGAATGGCAGGAGAGGCGCATGCTTGAGCTGCCTTGCTGCAGCCTGCCGTGCCCCACAAAGCCCTCCTGATCCCTTAGCAACCTCACGGAAAGGTTTGGGGCACCTCAGGCCTCAGACTTTCTCAGGAGCTGGCAGCTTTGTCTCTCCTGCTGCTACCTTGATCTAATGAGAATGAGCTGCCTCTTTCCCCCTGACAACACAGAAAAAATATTCTAGATGAAGGAGAAAATCAGCAGCTTAATCTATATTCACAGAAAGAGAATATATGTCTCTCTCTTTCAACCATATTCTCAGGATGGAGATCTAATCATGGAATGGGTGGGATGCAGCTCTAATCTTTCTCAAGCAGAAAGCAATACATATATATGTATATATCTATATATATCTCTCAAGCTATCAATCCATCCTTCAAAGGTTAACGCAGGGTAAGAACATTCTGAAGTCCTATTGGTGAAAGGTGTTCCCTATATTATCAAGTTCATGTAAACGTTTCTGGCTCAGATAAAACCTTTCCAAGGACTGTTATCAAAGTGCAGCCTGCAAAAGATACCTGACTTGTAACTGGCTCTATTTGGCTCTTTCATGACTGTTGTAAAGGGGAAGAAAGAAATTTGATGGTACCTTCTCGAGAACACAGACAGTTGTAATGTACTGAGTGCGCACCAAACGCTGACTGTGCGCCATCTGTGTTACCAGCAGAAATGAACCATATGCAAATAATAATAAAAAAAACATTAACAGCGTTTAGCTATGAAACCTATAGATATTGCAAACCAGAAAGTCTGGGAGAAAGTCTAGTCCTAGCGGGTTCAGATGACCCCACAGCATCATAAAATCATAGAATAATTAAGGTTGGAAAAGACCTCTGAGATCATCCAGTCCAACCGTCAACCCAACACCACCATGCCCACTAAACCATGTCCTGAAGTGCCACATCGATGAGGTTTTTGAACCCCTCCAGGGGTGGGGACTCCACCACCTCCCTGGGCAGCTGGTTCCAATGCCTCACCATTCTTTCAGAAAAGACATTTTCCCTGATATCCAGTCTAAACCTCCCCTGGCACAACTTGAGGCCATTACCCCTCGTCCTATCGCTGGTTACTTGGGTAAAAAGACCAGCACCCTCCTCACTGCACCCTCCTGTCAGGGAGTTGTGGAGAGCGATCAGGTCTCCCCTCAGCCTCCTCTTCTCCATACTACACAACCCAAGTTCCCTCAGCTGCACCTCATAAGACATGCTTTCCAGGCCCTTCACCAACTTTGTTGCCCTTCTCTGGACACGCTCCAGCACTTCAATGTCCTTCTTCTAGTGAGGGGCTCAAAACATCCCATCCTGTGTGCAGTCATTTGCTATCCCTGCACCAACATTTCTGCTGCAGCTGAAGCAGAACAGCCTGAACATAACGTGCATCTTCACAGCTCATTCACTTGCCAACCAGCCTGTCCTGTAGCACCCAAACCTAATCCCAAACTCCTTACACTTCCGAGAACTGCAGTGTCAGGCCACTACCTTTACATCCATTCCTATTTAAGAAGTGTAAATCCATTATGTAAACTTCAAATTCAGAAACCACTTAATTTTTAAGGAATAATAATAATAATAATTATGGTCTGAAAAGAGACTAATCACAGAAGCTAGTGCTCATGAAGGACTGTCAGCACATTGATGTGTTTCTGCAGCATAATATGTCACATTCTCTTACCGAGAAGCTTTTTACTTTCTTTTAGTTACAGCTGGAGACGGCATTTAATTTGTGAAATAACAATGTTTCAGCAGGTCGTTTGGATTGAGCTATTAAGACCGGTAAAATAGTACCTCTGGACTGATGAGCATTAATGAATGTCAAAATAATACAGAAAGTATCTATAACATTAGTGTACAGTTATCTGCTATTAATATATGGTCATGAACAGAACTCATTCACTGTGGACTTTTTAGAATTTTGGAAGAAGAGAGAATAGGGAGTAAACTGGGAAAAGTGAGGCGAATCTTACAGTATTCGTTCCCAGCATCACCCCCAGGCCTGCCAATCTAGGCCAGGGGAAAAGAAACAGCCAGCAAACTAACAAACAAAAAGCAGATCTAGCCTGACATTTTGTTAACCTATTGCACAAGAGAACTGAGAAGAAACGGAACTGTTGCCTCCCGTAGTTCAGCAACAGCTATACTGGCCAGGAGCACCAGGTAGATAGGTTCCTGCTCCCGTTCTGTGGTTCAGGACTAGCCCACACACGCAGGAATATGCTGCTGCAGCTCGAACCGCAAGTGCTGCTGCCGGAACAGTTGTGGCAAAACGCTTAACACGAGTGCTGATAACGACATTGTACTACCGAAACAATCTTGCGTTTGCTGCCACTCTGGGAACAGTTCTTTCATTTCCTTTTGCCTCTTTCCATCTCTTCATCCCCCTAAGTAAAGGATAAAGCTTTTAATCTTCTGAACTGCCACCAGTGTTTTGTCTCAAAACAGTTTTGCAAAATTATAAGCCCCCAAATCAACAATCGCATGAATGATTATACAGTTCATACCATAAAGAGGAAAAATCATCTTTCCTTACTAGCTTTCGTAGCAAATTATTTCATAGATTACAATTCCCTTCCATAAAGGATTCAAAGTATTATGCTGGAAATAAACTCTGGTAGAAGCGGACTGCTGCATTCCTGCAGCTTAGACAATGGTTGGAGTGGGTGCTAAATGAAACATAACACAACAAATGACAAAATGATGATTTTTATCAGAAGGACAAGGACAACAAAGGTACACTATTGCCTTTTAAAACAAGTTACTTATATTACTAGTTTCGTATTTAGATAAAGCAGCTGGGGAGAAATTATATTAAACATATAGATTTTCTTTCCATGATGTATATTGATTGTAGTTCATTAGATTAAATCTACACGAACAGCTATTTTGAGCTGGGCCTGCAAAGGCATTGTTTTGCTTTTGAGAGCCTGTTTAGATTCAGTTAGCTGCAAAAATAACCTTTTGACAAGCGCTACTGGTCCAGGCGAGAGCGCTGAATTGATTAATACGTTAGAGTTATTTCCGCAAAAAGACTGACGTGGGCAACTGCTGACCCAATCCGATTTTCCACCTGCAGGAATAGCTGCCTCTTGCGGAAAGGGGCCACCTCGAACGCCGTCGGAGCCCGTCTCTTTCCAGCACGAGGCACGACCCGAAGGCTCGGTGGCAAGGGGTCCACGCCGGCAGAGCTGCCTGGCTGTCCCCCGCCTCCGCGCGGGGTTTGCACGCCCCGGTTGTACCTCGCGGTCGGTGGCACAGTTGCTTGGAGACAGTTGCTGTGTTACAAGTCAACTAGCACTGTAAAATAGCGCTACAGGCATAGATCGGTTCTACCCTGTCGAGATGAGATCTTGTACTTATTGACTGCTCAGGGCTTGCTTTCCTCACTCTCGCAGATTAAGAGATTTAGGTATTTAGAAGGGAGCGATTTAGAAAGTTTTCTGTCCTTACTGATACATTGTTGATCCACATTTAATACGAAAGTAAAATGTTTTCACACACCTTTGGAAACTGCACTGATTACTTCTCAGTGTTGAATTTTGTCCCCAGTTTCNAAGCTACTTTCCAGCTGGTCAGCCCCCAGCATGTGCTGGTGCCTGGGGTTATTCCTCTCCAGGTACACTTCCCTTTGACATACTCAACATAGGTATCCAATGCTATTTTAGTTACCTGCGGTTATCACAGAGATAAGACCATGACTGGCAGATAAGACACAGGACTTCCAGGATAACTAAAGCCTTCTGGAGTAGAAGACAGAAGCTAACCAGGATACCCTAGGGTATCTAAAATGGTGCAAAACACCGCATTTAGTCAACAGAATAGTACCATCAGTGACTAAGGTAGCTGCCTGTCCACTTGGAAGCAGACATAGAACCCTGTGGAAGCCCACCTGTAAACCGGTCCTACTAAAATTACTGTCTTCACACCCAGTATGAAGTGAGACTGGACCTTTCACCTACACATGAAGACTGGACTCTACATTGCCTGTCTGGAAGACATAAAGCAGGAAAGCAGACCGTAGGTGTAACTATGCAGCTGAACGCCAACACAAGTGAGAAGGTATTCTTAACTAAAACTGATAAATTTTCATGCAATCAGACACAGATTTAGGTACCTTCTGAGTGCTTACTGATTGGTACCTGACCTACTGATAAACGCTGTAAGGTACCGATGCAACTTCCTAGGAGACTTTGTTGAAACACAGAAAGTTTTTTTCAGAAGGCATCCTGCCATCTTTTCTGCAAAGGCAAGAGGCATTCGTGAGATAATTAATACGCGCTGCTCTTTTTCCCTCATCTTAGAAAAAGGCTTGAGAAATAAGAGAGACTCACGACGAGACCAAACTACACAGAGTTTATAAATTTCTTCCAGTAGGAGTTGCAGTTAACAATGATCATCCCAGCTAAGTTAGGGAGATTTGCAGTTGGGGCCAGGAACCCCTCTACCCTCTAAGGCTGAAGCCACAGCCTCCCAGCATGCTGGTTTTGTTGCTGATTAGTAAAAACAGCAGGTGGAGATGAAATCACCAGTTCATCTAGATTTATTACATGGTCTAAAAAAGAAGAGGGGAAGGAGAGGCTTCTCGGAAAGTATTATTTTGGATAGAGACTAATCCACCCTGCCCTTTGTGTTTCTGGCACGCGTGAGGCTGGCGTGGGACGGCATGGCACCGACAGAGTGCAAGCCTCTGGGTGCCAAGGAGCAAAAGGAGGTGCCGGGCAGCGGTGGGTCAGGCGAAGCAGTCACAATTCCTTGTGCATCCTTAAACTCATGTGTGAGTGGCCCCTACGAAGAGCTAGACTAGGCACTGTAGGTTTGGTAAGATGTCTGAAAAGCAAATTTTTCTATGATTTAATAGTCTCTAAAGTATTTTAACTATGCTTGAAAATCCTGTTAGATCCTTAGGTAAGCCCCGAATGCTTTATTTTCTTTGAATTATGCCTAAGATTAACTCTGATAATTTGTGTACAGATTCAACAGGACAGTTCACAGCACAGAGCCCTCTAAAACATCACTCATTTTCCCCTCTATTTTGAAAACTGTTCATTTATTTCTACCCTTTATTTCTTATCCTTTATCTTAGAGGGCATTTTCTCTTACTCCACAATAGCCTGTTTTTTAAACATGTCTTTCTGTGTATCCAAATCAAAGCTGAAAGAGTCAAGGTAGTTATCCATATAACTACTGACTCCTTCAAAACACATGATTTCCCTTATATAAATGCTATTTTGACTCCCGAAGGTTCATCTTTTTTTTTTAACCACACTTCCACTGATTCTAATCTTTGTGACATTAGTAGCAGCTCTCCAGCAGTGACAACAAGCTTCCTAGTTCAGTTCTCAGGGTCCTTTCTACAACTCTAAGACCAGCAAAGCATTTGTTACGTCCCATTCCTCTGCTATCAAGGCAGAACAACAGAAAAGCAGCAGACGCTACTTCCGTCCAGAAATTTCATATCGGAGTTACCCTTGGAATATCACCTTGTCCTGATGATTTGTTACTGTTCATTTTGTCAGTCAGTTATGAAACCTTTCTATGGCGTCTGTGAAACCAGACATTGCTCCTCAGGGTAGGCTTATGCTTAAATTGATCTAACAGTAAACTGCTATCCTGTGGTAGCGCCTGCAATCAAGAGACCTTCTAGGCGGTTCTTGATGGTTAAGCTGATCGCTGACCCTACAGTTTTTATTTCTTTCTCTTTTCAGCTAGACCCGCAAATTATCACTCGTGGATGGCAGCACTAACCCGAGGGGTAAGGCGGGAGCCTGCACCCCCGGGCACGGGTACGGTAAAGGCCAGACCGCAACTGACCTAAGCAAAACGCAAAATTGCACCATTGGTCTTTATTTGCAGCGTCCTGAGGAAGCAGCTGTATCTCATAGTTAACACTACGGCTAAGAATTCACTGAGGTTTTCATCTGTGGCATTCTCTTTCAAAAGTGCTCCCTGCTCTAGGTCTATCATCTTCCAGGTCTGCTGACCTCTGGCAGACCTTCCTATTTCTGGTAGATTTGAAAGAAAAAAAAAAAATCTATCATGAGATTTTATGCCTTTAGCTAGTTCTTCCTTGCGATCTATTTTGGCAAGCCGTACTACAGTTTTCACTCTGCAGGATTTAAATTCTTTTCTCTCCTCCCTGTTCACAATTCCAGTGTAATAAGACTTCCTAATTCTAAATGACATTGTTCAGAAGCCATTTAACTGCGCTGCCTTTTTTGGTGGCTGCATTCCTGATTAAAAAAGCAAGAAAAAAAAAGGAAAAAGAGGGCACATATCTTTAGTTTTGAAAGGCAGGCCAACCCGTATGGAAAGGTACTAAATTTCCAGGTCCCAAGCAAATGGAAATACTTGAACAGCTGAAGAGAAGTCATGTTTAGTTGAATTCACAAGAATGTTTTATTGCTTGTAGTTTAAACTAATTATAATTTTGCAAACAACATACTAATCTTTTGCTTAGCAAGAATGGAATTGTTTAGTTTTCCAGCCTTAAGCTTGTTGTAGCAAGGCTTAGTCTGCAATATGCCGCATTAGTCTTTCTCCAGAGCAACCAATCTACGTACAGTGTATCCACACAGCTCCTTGAGCGGCAACCCAGGACAATTTTGAGAGCTCTCAGGAGCTGGCCTACGTCTCTCACTAAATTGATGAGGCAGGCAGTCCTCGTGAAGCCAATTCTTTACAGAAATATTTCATTATTTTCTAGTTTCCTCCTTACTTTTCTGTAGGCCAGGGACCACTAACTCAGCCCTCTTAGCACTGATGGCATGAAACAGCCACATTTCTTTTCAGACTACCCATTCAGAGAAATTTATCCAAAAGACCATTGATGAAATTAGAATATTTTAGTGACAGACTGTGAGTCACAAATGCATGATTCCCAACCGCTAATTTATTAGGTCATATAACAGTGAAAGAATTTGATCATAACATTATAACACAGCTGTTTTATTTCAGATGTGGAATGAGTCCAAGTATTTGATAATTATGCTGCTTCAATTAGTGGTGACTCGAGAGCTGGTTAAGTGGTATTGTTTGCTCCTAGGCAGGAAGCCCGGGGAAGCTCACAAACAAGTCTGAGGAGGCGCAGGTCTACCGGGCTGATATGCAACACGCTGCCTGAGGTTGCAGCATGTCAACAATCCGTACGTACCTTTCCTTCCCACAGCGAATACAGGTAACAGCAGTCAAGCATAAAATTCATATCTTCGCGAAAAAGGGTGAGGAAGGCAGGCATGAGAGGAGGAAGACTGTTTGCTGTAATGAAGTGGCATTAACCTAAGCGGAGAAAAGCAGCAAAGGATATCTGGCAAAGTTGTCTGGGCCTACATAGAGATCTCAAATAATCTTTGATGAAGACTTTCATAACGTGATAGAGCTGATTAGCTTATCTGCAGTGTTAGTAAAATAAATGTGTTTGCGGTCTTCTGTCTTTTTCCTGGAAATTAAAGCCCTTAAGCATTTTTTCTGTGTTCATTTCCCTGTATTAGAAAACAACAGTTTATGTCCTCCCTTTATCAAAATACAGTTGTCTCATCCTTAAGGCAGTGGTGTGCTGTCAATACTTGACTAATGTCACCATAACTCAACCATCCCTAGCCACCAGCTCTCAGTATAGGATTAGTGTCCTCTGAGGATCTGGAAATCACTCTGTGGAGAAGTTAGGAAGTATTAGTTTTTGGTTCACCCAAGAAAAAGCTGTATTATATTGCTACTGCAAATCTTTCACTTCTAGAAGAAAGAGACAAGGATGGAGAAAGGCTGTCAGCATCAGGCACTGCGGTTGCCATTCATACTTGACCTTGGCAGTGAAACAGAACAGGGGAAAACAAAGAATCACACATTATCTTTCCAAATTGCTGGAAAGAATGTAGAAGAAGAATAATATCCTCTTTCTTTTTACACTATCACCTCCTTAGAAAGTTTATCCATATCAACCTCTCTAAATAGGTGGATAGTCTAAATAGGCTATAGCCTAAGTAGTCTAAATAGGCTACCTAATGCGTACTTCACCGAGAGGGTGGGTGGTCAGTCACTGCAACAAGCTCCTCAGGGAAGCGGTCACTGCATCAAGCCGGTCAGAGCTCAAGGAGCCTCTGGATGACTTTCCTAGTGGTGCAGTTTTAGGTAGTCCTGCGAGGAGCAGGGAGTTAGACTCCATAATCCTTATGGGTCCCTTCCAGCTTCAGATACTCTGTGATTCTATGATCTGTATGTTTTGAGGGGCACAGAGGAGGAGAAAGGGTGAGCAGGGGAGGTTACAAAGCGTGCTCTGCTCCACAAAATCCTACTCATGGTTGTTTAAGATACAAAGGGGTTAATATCATTATTCCCCAACGTTCGTATTACTCAGAAAAATCCCGGCAGACTGCCAAAAGTGCCATGTAACACGAACAGCCTGAAGAGATGGATACATATGGTAGCTGAAGCAGCTACGTCCAGCTCATGCCACCACTGGTATTAGTAATGCTGAGAGAAAAGGGATCTATCTGGACTGCGTGTCTCCAGGAACCGCGAACACCTGAGAAACGTGACAGCGCTTCTCGCAGGTAGCTGGACTGCATAGCTGGCCTCTCCTTTCTCAATACCCGCTCTCTCAACACTATTGGGTTGTGAAGCCTAATTCTGACGATGAGCTAAGGTGCACCAATTTGGATACCTCTGCTTGAACTACAGGGTTATCTGCAGTAACTGATAGAAGAATCAGATGGTACAGTTGGCGTTAAGATGACAAGACATGGGAGGATGAAAGGAGAGTATGGATTCTACAAATACAATCAATGGTTTCACCTTTTTAAGAAATCTTTCAAAAATGAGGAATTTAGATACTAAACAATTTATTTAAAGATCAGTCAGAATTCCCAGATATTAGGAAGTGCTGGATTTATACTGTTTTCCGCACATAAACAATATGCTACGGGCCTTACTTACAGATTTTACTGTTGATAGATCCTTGAGTGATTCAGTGCCTTGACATACAGCCATAAATCTGACAATTTTCAAATGTTTAATTTTTCAAAACATGTACTGCCATTGGCTTTTTACTAGTATTTATGCAGAAACACATGGACTGGATTTATCCAGTCTTATGTGCTTGCCTGAAGTGTCTTCTGAGCATTTTTGTCCCTAACCTGGGACAATCAGGCCCTTGCTTAAAACCCAGCTGCAGTTTGGAATCCTTAAGAAAGAAATCTTGTCTATGAAGCCATAGTTCCAGCTTTTAAAGAAAAATTTACTATTTTATTTTGACTTGGATAGCTCTTAGCAATGCAGGTTGATTCAAAAAACCTCCCCTACTGAAAACTTTTTAAAGTGAAGCCCCGAGCAGCCTTTCTTTGGTGTTTATTTTTTCTTGACGTAAGTTGGTATGCATTTTCTATGGTACATAGTAGGTTTAGTAAATGCTACATTTTAAATTAGTTTCTGCAATTCTAGATCTAAGTACACCCTTCTTTCTTCACCCACCCCTAATACCCTAAAAGCCCAACAGAGCCATTTAGTCAAGTTGATAATTTGCAAATACAAAGTTGATCTTCAGATTTATCTCTTGAAGCTTCATTCTGCATCACAAAATATATCCCAGTCTGTTAAACCATTAGATCAAAATGCCTCACTATGCTGATGGAAAATAAATTGTAATCACTTTTTCCCAATTTTCTTGTTTTCTCTCCAGTTCTTTCAACTTTTGGGATTACATTTACAAGGGGTTTGTTTCCTGACTTTTTTTTTTTTCTCTGTAGCAAAAAGACTGGCAAAGGAAAAGAAGTATCCTAGGATTACATTTTATCTTGGTTTGGTGTCTCTGCCTTTCGGGTAGCAGTTCATCCGCTGCTTGGTGGATCTTACTCAGAATCACAGTACAACGCTCAAAGTTTAACTTCAGGAAGGTGAGTAGAGGGCAGCAAGAAGACATCGCTGGACCTTACAAAGCCTCGTAAATACAGAAATATCCCATTTAATATTTAGGATACAAAAGACCAGACAGGCAGGAACCAGGGAAAGCTGGGGTTTGAACTCCGTTCCTCCAAGACCCAGTCTGAGGCATGCACTGCAGGAGAGCCCGGTGGGGCGATGCTGTGTAACAGCTTGTCTGAGCCAAGAGAAACCTCCAAAGCATCTTACTCTGTTTGCAAAAAGCAGCAAGAGAAGGACGTGATATGTAATTTTTTGACGTCTGTAATTGTAATGAGGCAGTTTTCAGAGTAAACTTTGTTGCAAGACAGTTCTCTGTATGCACAGGAGAGACCAATAACCAAAGTGAATCAAAACTAATTAAAATAATAATTCAAAAGAGACACTTCTTCCAAAGATATTATTACAGAACAATAAAAGAAACTGCTGTGCAAACATGGCATATTTTATTGAAGTTTGTGTTTCTCTATTCAGAACCCTATGGGCTGGAAATCAAAATCATAAGGGGGCAAAAAACTGTTTCCAATCTATAGAAAATGATGAATATTAGAAGGATAAATATTAGAAGGAAAAAAAACCCCAAACAACAAAACCCAAAGCAATAAAACCAACAAACCATTGGTATTTTTCCAGGAAGACCTTTTAGGGACAGAAATGCCAGACAACTGTCAAACTAGCCAATATGAGGAATTAGCCAATAATATTAACAGACTCAACAAGTATGTCTGAAAAAAAAAAAAGCATACTACTGAGACATTGCTCAGTGTCAACTCAAAATATGAACACAGTTTGGCATTAGGCTAAGTACTGTATATTTTGCTCCCTATTGCCGGATCCCAGTAAAAACAAGATTTAACAAAAGAGAATGATGAGATTTCAATAAAATGTTGAGAAACAGGTACCTACGTATTTTTCCCTACTTTACAGATCTATAATAAAAATATTTAAATATTAAACTTAGAAGTTTTATTTTGAAATAAGTAGTATTTTTATACGATAACGACAGAAAAAAATCTGGGGATTTAAAAATATGAAAAAAAATCATGAACACTGGAAGTACAAAAATATAAGAATTAGAAGTTTAAAAGCTGGCAGCACTGGAAATGATCAGAAAGTGATTCATGGCAACCAAACATGCCTGTTTAAAAACCTAGTACTTTCCAAAAGTGTGAAAAATAGTCCCACCCAGGGTATTGGAGAAGTGTGCAAGATCCAAACTGTACTGATCATTTTGGAAAGAATATTCTGGCTGTGTTCTTTTCCCTTGAGCTACGTAGGCCAGACATTTTAAACAAAGCTGCTGCTGCACATTAACTTAATCTACGTACCTTAAACTGTAATCTAAGCAATACAGCAATGGAGCAAACTGACTGTGAGATGCATCTGCTCTGAATTTTAGCGAAAAAATAATAAAAAAAAGTCACCCCCCAAACCCTACCCTGTATTAGCAAATGTTTAAACAACCTAAATCTCCGTTACCCTGGGTAGTTCAACCGCAGTTACACACCTTTCCAGAGCAAGACTATATTAACTTAGGAACTGACTGCTAAGGATGGAAGTTTACTACCTCTCTTTTCCAATCACCATTTTCCAAAGCAGAGCCACGTGTGGATACGCATCATGCTGGTTGAATGACAGCATAAATTTCCTTCACCTGCTTCTCCATCAGCTGTTTAAACTCAGGCTGGTTTCTACAACAGTTTAAACTCACATATAGAACCTTTTACGGTGAGCAAGTGAGCAAACACCACCCTCCGATTCTGTTCTGCTGACCGAGCCACAGAAGTGGTAACCCTGCAAGTGGGTTCACCTTGATTCTAGTATCTTCCCTCATCCAGTTTTATATACTTCTGTCTTGTAAATAAACAGAATTTTCTAAAACATGGATTTGCACAATCATGCCAATTTGAAAGTCAATACTTAGAACGTGATCATGCAACTACTGAAAACTGTCGTCATGCCACTGATCTGGTGTTTATTATGAGTAACTGTGTTGAAAACTCTCTGGGTGGATAATTGCCTAGCAGCATTATTTTTGCATATAAGATCATCACTAATAAAAATAAAAATTAAACATCTTTTACACCTAGTTACATCAAAAGGTCTTTAGAATAAAGATTTTTAAAATTTCAACTGGATTAATGACATTCATTTGTATAAGAAAAGCAGCAAAACAGTGTATATGAAACTACTTAAAATGTAAAATATTTTTTAATAAACTGAGAGGTAAGTTCATGTTTAAATAGTAATCTAGTAATGAGATACGGGCTAGTATGCAAATGAAGGAGGAATTTCACTTGTTAAAAATTCCTCTGTAATGTTAGAAAGCCAACAATATTCCTGTTTGCAAAAGGTATGCTTGCTGAGTTTTACAGCAACGCAACGTATTGTACCAGTTCACATTCTTTATGATCCAAACCCTTCCTGTTTTCTACTGCGAAACACAAGAATTTATCAACTACATAACCCCTTCAGAGATGGAAAAAAAATTATCTAAACAGCCTTTCTATTCCAGTGACTGTCAACATTAACATTAATACATCCTAATCTATACAAAATGAATCTGGCTTTCATTTCAATCTCCCTTAAAGTGGGGAAAAAAGAAAAAAAGTCATTTCCTAATGACAAGATTTAACGTAGCTAGATTAGGTGCATTTGAATAGTTCATAGAGGATCCAGCCACCACGCATAGCCGTCACAGCATTGACCCGTCATGGGAAAGTTTTGAATCGCATGTTTCCACTTCCAGTAAACCAGCTGAAACATGAAGACTTGGATAAGGCAATTACGATTAAGACAGAAAGCTGGAACTCTGCCTCACAGAACTCTACAATGCTGCAAGTTATCCCAACTGCTTTGTAAGGCTATCATGTTGCAGGTTCTACAATGGCAGAAGTAGCCTGTTTTGCGTCATGGGCTACCAGGTGAGACACGGGCAGTTTCCTTAACTTCAGAGAGAAGCATCGTGTCTCAGTACTGAGGTTCTAACACCTTTACAGGTGGAACAAGATTTATCTAGAGAAAACTGCCTTGATCAATATGCTACGTGAGCACAATGGAACACAGCAGCACGCTTTCAGGAGACCAAATGGGACAAGTTCAAGCACCCAGAGCTGGGCCCACACCTTAAGAAAGAATCAAAAGGACTAAAGAACGGAACAGCACTTCTGAAGAGGTTTGCATGGGACAGGGAGAATAAATGGCAAAAAAAAAAAAAAAAATGCAGAAAAATGAGACTTGGGGATGAATAATCCTAGTCTTTGATTCTCGGACAATAGGTGCCTACATAATTTCCACATCTGAAGAACAACCAATTTGTTAGGTGTACACTTGACTTCTATTAAAATATCTCAAACAGACACTAAAAATGCACAGGGAATTATGGGTACCAAATACCTACTCACAGACAAAACACGTCTTAAATTCAGTTCCCAATCTGTAAGTTTTTTGTTAAAGCCAGCTCCATAACAGGCACAGTCAATAAAGAATATTCAGATATAAAAAACCTAACACAAAACTACAAAAATGCTTACAAGAAATGTTTTGCTGGTCATTTAAAAACAGTTCTCCCTTTAGTTTAGCAGTTAAAGTGAGTCATAATAACCCTCAGTGTAAATAAATATACCAAATGCACTGTTGACAACTTACAAGTCTGTCAACGACTACTGCCTCACACAAATCTATCTGCTGCTGAAAAGCCAAGCCACAGGTTGATTCCATCAGAAGCAATAGCAGTTGTTCAAAGCCTGTTAGAACAATTCTAAAAGAAAGAATTGCAGTAAAAATACTAGAGAGATTTGTATTGTGAATTAAAAAAGAAAAAGGATTCTTTGATTTTGCAGCTTATATTTCTTTAAAAGAAAACACGACATAGTTAAGGCAGGACTTTGGTATCTGCCTCATAGACCTGCTCTGGGGAGTAGAAAGCATGAGGTTCACGCATTTCCTCACCTATTTTAGCACGTAGGCTGGCATCAAATATATGCAAGGTTACAACATGTTGCTACATGACATCAGCGCAAGTCCAAGCCGAGTCTTTATAAAAAGGCTTTTCTGCCATCGTCCAGGCCGAGTCTTTATAAAAGACTTTTCCGCCATCTTTAACGCCGATTCTTTAGCAACGATTAAACTAGTAAATCATGGGTATTTCACTGTGAAGTCTATCTCTGCAATGACTTACTCTGCCCAGGATTGTCATGATTCTCTCTTAACTCTCTTCTTTATTCCTGTGAGCATCTATAACTGTGATATTTGTTGAGAATCAACCCCTTTTGTTCCCGGTTGTAACTAAATTCTTCCATGACTTCTTTTATATGTACCTAAGTGCTTTTAAATTCTCTCTTCATCAGCAAATAAAGATGCGTTTACCTACCTACTTTTATCCTATTTACCCATTCTTGAAAAAGTCCATTAAGCCTTTGCTCGGAGCAGCAAAGCCTTCAGAGACCTTCAAGTCCAACCACATCCAGCACCCCATAAGTTGCCACTTGCCACGAAGATTATCCAGGAGTTCCCATTTTGAAAACTGACAGGCAAAACTCTCACCACAGAGAAATAATGTTTTTGTAACAAGTGAAAACTTTGTACCACAAGATGAGGAGAACTAGAAATCCAGCTCCCCAAATTACAGCCAGGATATATGAAGCAAAAATGAAGTGGTAGAGATAAAGGATTATTATTCTCTATTGTTACGTACAAGAGTCTCTGAAAAGATTTGTATCAGTGTTACAATAGCATATAAAATGCTACTTCTAATCTGATTGATTTAAATTATATTTCAATTTCCTTATTGGATAAATTTGCTGAGCCCCACAGTTGCAAGCTGTAGGAAATGCTTGGAATGTAGCAGAACACAACAAGGCAAGGATTCCTTGGAAAGCCATCTTCTGTCATGACCTTCTCTCCCACTGGTCTCCTGCATAGTTGCACAATAACTTCAGAGGAGCAGAGCAGCTCTCCGAGAGGGATGACCACCCGTTTACTGTGATCAAGCTTAGCATACCTCCAACGCTGAACGTTCCCATCTATTAAAATCAGCAAGCTTTTCACTGGATCGTTTGTCAGACTATGTTGCCTTGTGTGTCCTGGTTTTGATCAGGTCTGTATTCTGTTATAGAAGGTAGGCACCTATACTGTTCTTATATACCCTAATATTGTGTAAGGACCCAAATTAGACTGAGAGGTAGGTTAGAAGTTTGTGATTTTTTCCTATATATATACAGCTATAGCATGATGAGAAAAGGAATAGGGAAGAAAGCCTCATCTTGCTTTTTTAAGTAATTAATGGATTAAATCTCAACCCACAGCCACTCTTCTACAGAAGACATATATTAGAAATTGAATGCAAAAGAAATAATAATTAACGAAATGCAGAGCTTCTGCTAGATCAGATTCTGAAGTTCAGAATTTCCCAAAATCAAGAGTGTTTCTGCAGTTCCTAGCTCCCACGCAAAAGCAGTGGGGAGCCTGTTCTATATACCAACATGAAGAGATTTATCTAACCCCTCTGAAACATCTAAACCAGTTTAGGATCCCCATTCCACAGTATCGATTAAAAGGTTATGATTTTCAGGAAAACCTACCAAGAAAACCCAATGAATAGAATACATGTCAAGTTCTAGAGTTTTCATTTGCTTTGTCAGATTCGGAGATAATAGCAAAGATGTATTTGCATAGTTTGAAACCGCAATGAAGCTATTTCTTCAGAAACCTAGAAATTTTGGGTGGGGAGGAAGAATGGGTAGGAAGAGAGAGTAAGGTTATGAAGCATGCGATTGTCAGATGTCAAGCAACTTCCTTTTAACCTCTGGACAGACTTGTGATCTATGAAACACAACTAGCAGGAGAACTTGGCTTTTCAGCATCACACAAATTGATTGCCAGTCTCAGAATAAGAAAAAGAAAATGGGCAATAAATAAATAAAAAAGCCATGTACACGCAGATGCATGCAACTCCACATTATAGTATTTCTCCAGCTTGTAAGATGCTTACACCTCCCGAAAAAAAGGAAAAATTAAAAAAAGAAAAAAAAAAAAGTCCAGGTATTAGATTAGTTCTTCTGCAGCACTCAACAATAAGAATTTGTCAGTTAATTCTCCACCATTTAAAACAACTCATCTGTTTTCCTTCACCTGTAATTTTTCAGGTTTGTAGCAGCATCCCACAATTAAAAGATTGTATTTTCTCCCCTAAAATACCAGGCACAAGTACTGTTTTTCATACAGCTCCATTCCGGCAACCAGGTTTCCATAGTATCAAGAGACTAAAAAAAGCCAACAGGCTTCAGAGAAATTAATTTCAATATAATGTCTTCTGGAAATCTCCAAACTATACCTTAAGAATGGCATTTATTTGTATGGTATTATTAGTCTTAATACCTAACCGCAACACCTAAGAGCTAGACATGGAAGACTCGTATTATTCTTGTATTATTTGAACAGAGGACAGACAGACATCTGCAAGAGTGAAGATTATCCATAGCTGTGCTTTATGTGAAACACTGGATGGCCAAGATGGCTGGATGCCACTGGATGGCTTCTAGGTGGCCAAGAACCAGCTATTTACAATAAGCAGCTTATCTTTACACAAATATGCTGCTTTTAGAGGATTTTGTAGTAGGAAGTCAGGGAAATCTCGGTTTTCATATTCACAAGAAGTCAAAAAGCTCCCTGTGGATAGCTCCACACTCCACACACAGTCCCATGAGCTTCGGCAGAATCCCTCAGAACAGAAATGTTAGCATACTCGTCTTAAAAATACTGCAACATCTAGGTCAAAATGCCTTAAAACTGATAATGGAGAACTGAATGGACACAGAGCTAATTCTGCCTGCTTCCATTATCACCAAAATTCCTTCCAAATCCTCCTCTCAAAGAAGCATAAAAATCAGTTCTCAGTATCAAATAGATGATTGTTACATTTCTGGGAAATCAGATAATTACCACCATTTTCTCTTGCATCTTGGGGTTACAAGCCCAGTATACAGCTCATGTAGAATCAAGGCTAAAGGAAAATGCTTCCCAGTGTTGCTCACCACCTCGTTTTGTATATCTGACAACAGCAAAGTGATTTCATTTTTGTCTGCTCTTCAGTCTTATTTTAAAGCATATTATTTGCTTAGGCGTGAATAACTGAGCTCTTGTAAGAACCAAATTCTTTTTTTGTCTGCCCATTTCCATCTATGCCGAAAAGGTAACAGTCCTATTAAAGTATTTTTAGCATTAAAGAAGACTGGTCCCTCTTTTTTATGATCACACTGAGCACATTTGGCACACCATCACTTCCTCCAGGTTAGAGGCTGCATTTAAACAGATAAAAAGAACAATCCAAAATAGTTGCCATTTTTCTACAGTGCTTTTGTGCGGATCTAAAACACTTTGAAGGAACAGTGATTTCATTCAGCTGCCATCACCCACTAAAACATAAATTAAGGAAAAAAAAAACAAAAACCCAAACCCCAAACCCTCACTCACTGAGTTTAAGTGGAAAGAAAGCAAAATGCTTCTCCATCAAGTGAAAAATTAAACCTCTTGGTCAGAGACTGCGCAGATACACCAGACTGCTCAACACTTACTACTTGCACCAGAGCTGCTCTTTTTCCAAGACCCCCTTGTCCCCCTTCTCCAATACATCTGTATTTATGCTTAAGCAAAAGAATTTCAAGATCAAAACAGGAAGAAAATTTCCTTTGGACTCCGATGACTTTCATTTTAAGAAGCGTCAGGGGTACGCTTGGGCTTACTAGACACCACATTCGGATTTCACCGAGAGAATTATGACTAACTGGTAAACAGAAATTACCTTTTTTTCTGTAACAGTTGGTTGAATCAAACTATCTATCAATTAAATGTACAGATTTAAAAATGCTGGGGCCCAGTCTAGATGTGCAAGATCTCCTGTACCGCAGATTTGCAGGTTAGTGCGAGCCCTGCTACCCTGACAATAACCATATACGTACATACAACCCCCCCCCCAGATGGTCACTATATATTGCATATATATAGATATATATGTACTGAAACATTGCATTATTGCTGCAGTTTTGGTAAATCTCTCATCATTAAAATGATGCAAGAATATTGTTTGTACAGCTGTACAACCCCCCCCCCCGATGTTCACTATATATTGCATATATATAAATATATGTACTGAAACATTGCAGTATTGCTGCAGTTTTGGTAAACCTCTCATCATTAAAAAGATGCAAGAAGATTGTTTGTACAGTTGAACCAAACCCAGAACTAGATGCTGTCTAGGAACAGCTCAGAGTGCGCTGCAACGAGCCTGGCCGTTCTCCTGCTTAAGGGGCAAAAGGGGAGGCTCACTGCAAGGGCAGGAGCAGCCGCCAAACTGGCAACAAAAAAACCCTAATGCAAGACAGTGAACTAAGGTGGACCTTACTCTTTGGTCCACCAAAAGGCCCTAAGTGTGAGAAAGACAGCAAAGAAAAACATTTTCAATTTCTTCTTCCTACACACAATATTAGGGAGGCTCTTGCTAAGTACTGCATCGAGCTGGCATCCACACTTTTGGGAGGATACGAACAAACTTTCAGAAAACGACCACAAAACATTGCACTGTGATAATCCACATTATTACAAAGACACTGACAAAGTCTCAGTTTATTTCCCAGAGAAAAAAAAAAATATCATGGTCCCCAGGTAGCTGCCTGAAAAAAAAAAAAAGTAGATCTATATCTGGTGGCAGAGGTTAGCGACATTCGCACTAGGAATAAGAGAAAACTCAGCCACAGGGCAATTAATGAAGATTACCAAAGGATGGGAAGGTTTCTCCATTGCTGAAAGGATTTAAATCATTAACAGACGGCTTTCTAAAACCACTCATTCATCCAGCCATTGAATACAAATGTAAGACATAACATTGCTATGCTTGCCAAAAATATTCATAATGACTATAGTCCAAGTTACAACAATAACGTTAAAAGCCTGCTTTCTGGATCAGTTTTGAAGATTGTATAAAGTGTTTACCGGAAGAAAACAAAAATCTAACCTATTGCTAAATATGAATCTAAAGTTGCTTGTGTGTGTATGGGTGTATTAAAAATTTTTTTAAAAATTCCAGTGATTGTAAATGTCTCCCTAAATGCTTATGGCTACTCCCTACATACAGTCAGGGGACAGATACCTTTATCTCATACAATGATAAAATAATACCGTCTGTAATAAAATGGTGTCTATTTTCCACCTATCACTACTTACAGAAAAGTTTGTACTAGTAAATTCTATAAGCTCTTGAGGATAAGGAAAAACTGGCAGTTATACTATAGACTGTTCTGTGTGTTTGAGTACAAGTACCAACCGAACTGTTCAGCAGCAAAATGATGAGATTTCTTCTATTACCATCTCTGATTTTGATCCTCAAATCAAATCTTTTTGCCCTTTCTTTTCTTTTTTTTTTTTTAATGGATAATACACTGGTTTCATCTAGTTTCCATTTTAACTGGAATGTAAATAAGCAGCCATTCTATTCTGAAGACAATAAAATTTCAATTTATCTGGAAAAAGAAGTGATTTTATGGCACAATAATGCAAACTACAGTGCCTCGTTTAGAGAACAAACGCATTATTCTGGCAAAGTATTGCAGGATTAGTTTCACTTTCTAAGTATTGATATTATAACGTTATTGTTTGTTATGAGACACGCTCTGTGGCAGATGAAAAATCCCTACACATCACATCATGCAACACCTGCAAAACAGCTGCACGCTCATGGATACAACAATAACAAACCATTAATAATCCACTGGGTTTTAATTTGGTAAGACAGTCTATATCCTACTATGCTAAAAAAAAAAACAAACAACCAAAAAACCACCAAAACTATTCTGAGTTAAAAAAACCTGTTCCACTTTAATGAATCTGTTTATTTAAAGATAGTTATACTCCTATATGTCATCACAGCAATCTCAAAAGAAAACACAATCCCAACTTAAAGAATTACTTAAGTCAAGTTGTAAGATAGCGTGCTCTGAATGGTAGTGTTCAATGGCTCCTCTATGCTTAGTTTGACTACTACACTAAACAAAGGTAAGGAAGGGTTAGGCACATAATGTTTACTCATAAATAAGAGATTTATAACCAGAGCTAATGCATTTCTTTCTTGCAAATATTTCAAGTCACAAACCAAATCAGGTTACAGTTTGATTTTTTCTGATCAAGCATTTACAAACTTGAAGAGGTGTACTATAGAAATTCAGACACTTTGATGAGTTAACAATGACCTACAATGGCTTTAGAATTGGTGTATACATTAAGGATGGTTGTAGTTTTTTAAATCCACTTCTAATGGAAAGCGTAATTTTTAGGTTGGATAGCACTTGCACTAACACGTTGCTTTACTTGTATCTGTCTTCTTAACTGGGCAGATACCAAGATTCAAGAAAACATCAACCAAAAATGTGAAAAATAGCAAATAGGGCAAGCTGTACAATCTCTCTCATTATAACAACCAATTCATAAACATACTCCATTTCTGATTGTTTATCACAATGTTTATTTTGTCCTCTGCCAGAAAATTGCTTATGAAAATCCACATATAATGACAGCTGTTGCTAGCTAACTGTTTCAGCTCTAAAAGTACTCATGTGCTTTTCCAATACATTTTATTTGTGCTCTCTCCATAAAAGCCACTGCACACATCATGATTTTTATCACAAAAAATATGACTGGATTTGAGTCAAGGAAAAAAAGAAATCATATATTGTCAGAGATTTCAATGAAGAGTCTATGAACACTATTTCCACTGGCAAGTTTAACATTAATCTCTGAAGTCTCATGTTAAAATTAATTGTACAGGTTGGACAAATCAGTATCACATGGCTTCTCAGAAAATCTGCAAACTTGAAAAAAACCTCAGTCGAAACTGTGGCAACCCTGTTGTAGCTATTATCTATTCTGTTTATCTGCTGAAGCAAGAAAACACCGTTTCTTCCTTTTCTGTATAGATTTCTTACTTGTTCTGCTCAACACGCATCATCTCCAATGTTGAACGACTTTAGGACGCTCTGTAGCTGTTGCTGAAGTTTTACCCCCTTCAGAAGATCCAGCAACCATAATTACACATGACGAAATGATGCCTTCTCTTCACCTACTTCTCATGCTTCCAAAAAAAAGGATCTATCTTCCTGTCAAACCTGCCTTTCCATAGAGAGGAATAAGGGCAAAGGTTCCCCTTATCTCCGTGACCCCAAGCCACTGAACCTCCTCGAGCAAGAGCGAAACATCTGCTCTCCCTTGCATTTTGTCCTCTGCCAAACCGGACTCCCACTTCCCTAAAGCCTGACGCTTGCTGCAAGGGTTATAAATGGGACTAATTAGGATCCTAGTTGTCCATTAACTCTTTTATTATTCATGTGACATTTATGATAAATGCACTATATTACTTACAAATGGTTGAGGTGGCACTTACACACAGCAGCATAAACTTTAGAGCCATGGGAGGAATCATTGAACAATAAGCCAGACTAACTACGCCGGTTATGATAACCACTCGTTGCAGTGTGCAGTACCTTTAACTCTCCTCAGTTCAACACAAGAAATAAAGTAGCTTGGCATTCCTAGAAGTGCAGGTGGACCAGTCATTTATATTTCAACAACAGTATCTTTTGCATCAGTGTAAATATCTTCAAAGATGGCTTTCTAGAGCTAGAGAGTATTGTGCGCTGCCCAGCTGGTTCATAAAATAGGAACCCCCCCTGCCTTTCTCCAACATAAAAGTCTTCAACAACAGCAAAGCTGTGATTTCTCTGGATCAACATACCCTCTTAATTAAGTTGCAAAATTCAGAACAGGATAACCCCGATGAACATAAATTACACAGAAATGGATTTGATTTGCATGTAACAACTGCTTCTTTCAGAATTAATTACAAATATGCTGGACTGTGTAGAGTATGGATTAATGTCCTGACTCATGTTTAACTGCTCTTCCAAGCTAAGGCTAGGAGTAAATTGTCTGGACAATTAGTTATAATTCTTCTTTCATTTGCCAAAAAAGCAGTAAAGCTTTGTGCAGAATCAGTTACCCAGACTTCTCGCGTCCCTTCAGAGACCTTAAAAAAATCCACATGCGTAGTTATCAGCCTGTAATCCCCTCCATTAAATTACACATTATTTACCATCAAATCTGTCTCTGAAATCAGCCAGTACGAACTATTCATACTTCCTACAGGTTCAAAGCCTAACATGAAATCAACTTTTAAAAATGAAGCATTGTTTAAAAAAACCCTACGTAACGTCAGTAATCATAGTTCTGAAAGCGTCCTTGCACAGAGTACATATCAGTACAATTTGTAAGCTATTGTTTAGAAGTTTGCTAAATGCTTATTATTAAGTAAAGAAAAAGAAAGAAAAATGTACTTTGAAGGCACAGGTAAAAATGCACATCTATTTACTTTAGAAGTCTGCAAAGCCTGTTCTTTCATTGTTATTCACATTGTTACAATGTGAAGAAGCGATGCAACTGTTTAAATTCAATCACCATGGGAGTTCAATGCACACAACAAATAAAAGCATATTATATCCTCCCCCAAATGTAAAGGCCAGCTCTGCAGAAATAAATGTTGTAGCACCAGTAAATACTTTAACAAAACATGTATGTGCCTGAAGAAGAAGAAAATAAAATAAAATCAACAGATCTTGCAGACAAGACTTGGTCAATCCATCCCAAAAGACATATCTTCAAATACCTAGTTTCACAGAATCCCAGCATTGCATTGTTGGCCATGAAAAGGATGGGGCGTGGGGAAGAGGAAGAAATTCCCAGACCTTGATTTTGTTGCAACTGCCCAGTAAGACTAAAAAGCAGTACCAGCTATTTCAACAAAACCTAAAATACCAACCAAAAATCCTCCAAACTATATGTGAAGACATTTTCGGTATGAATGAAGAAAGTATTTAAATACATCCCTTTTATAAAGTAATTTATATTGTGATAACTTCCATTTGCTTATTTTTGGTATGATTGTATTTGCAGTGCACTGTTGGAAATATTTAATTTCAAGCCAAAGTAATTGGCTTTATTCTCCGTGGTTTCTAAACAACACTAGACCACGGATATTTCTGATTGCAGAAATAGTTGCATAAGAAGTCATTAATTTTGGTAACTCTGTAAAAACATTCAGAAGACCACAAAATTGATAGCCTACAGTAAATATTGAAGTTCATCTAAATTTCAATGCAATAATGCAGAGCAGAATAAAACCTCCCAAATTTCTCTGGTAGTGTATTCCCAAACAACAAAAAGAACAAATAGAAAATTCCCAGCCAACCTGAACATTGTTCTTTTCAAATGCTTTCCTAAATGCTGATTGTAAAATAGATCAAGTGAAGCACATTGTTGGTGTTAGTCCACTGAACCTGCTGTTCAGAAGCATCACACGCTTTTGCCAAAGTAGATTCTACAAAGGGAAGATCACTATTTCCCCAACAGAGCACTGAGAATCAAATTTCAGGATCTCCTACCTCGATCAAAAAGTCTCCAGTTCTCAGGCCAGCTTGCCATGCTACTCCCCCTTCATCCACAGATTCCAAGTACTGCAAAGCAGGAAAGGCTGGAGTTGGGGTGAATTCTTCAATTGGTGTGTCGGCTTTAAAAATAAATACCACATTAAAAAAAACAAAGTTATGGAGTGCTTGCA